>JBBPOF010000886.1:0-15313 GCA_038091315.1 Porphyrellus cyaneotinctus | reverse complement strand
CTCTGACCGTCGTTGGAACATTGGGCTCGCCGTTGGCGCGCTGTACATTGGTTATGAACAACACGTTGGCGGCTGACCGTCACGGCGAGGGTCAATTCATTGCAAGACAATTCGCTGAGAACCAAGAAGCAATGGACGCATTTAAAAAAAACGCTCAGTCGATCCTCCTTCTGAATATGACCTTTGCGCGAGAATCGGGAGAGATGAAAACAGCGTAGTGCAAGCTACGTGGGTGTGCCGCGCAGTTCTCAAACTTGATATCGAGTATCGTGACAGCATGTGCGAACATAGTTTTCATCAGGTTTGTTGCGAAGAATCACCCGGGACTATCAGATAATTGGATGGATTGCCCATAAAAGATGAGGAAGTGAGAATTCTATACCATTCATGTTTACCGTGTCCAAAAGGCATGAGGTACTGTGACTGGCGTCAATGTTGAAACCGGGCGTGCAGAGGAGAGGCTAGACAGTGATAGTGAATACTTGACCATGTCAGTAAGGTAGATAGAAGTGTAAGTAGCAGTAGCTTACCTCCAGTCGAGTGGTACGAGACTGGAGGAAAGCAGGAGTGTGACGTGACACGTAAATACGAGCGGTGTCCATAAAAGGAAACGTAGTAAAGTGTACCATACGAAAGCTAAATATTGTAGCAGACGGGCTGTTCTCCAACAGTCAATCGAAGCAAATTGGTGCTTGCCTCCCTCCTCGTTTTCTTCACGAATCGGAAGTGCTTGAATTCGCTGGGATTCTTGTAATTCTTCTCGTCACAGTGTAGGGAATGATTGGGGATGAGAGCTGCGTCCAAGAATGTGAAGTCCCTCATGGCCTTGTACGCTACTGGTCAGTCTTAGTAGTGATCAAGAATGACCGCCTTATTATGACATACAATCAGATACCTACGAGTAAAGACACTTCCATGTGTTGACAAATTAGTATGCAGCAGCCGCGGCGATTGACGGTGAAGTGACACAAGTTCAGGCGGGCCATTGCATCATTGGTCAGCGTGCAGGGATACCGGATGCACAATGACTCGGATGTACATCACTTGGTTGCTTTCAGTCCAATATCATACTGCTGTACTTGAGCATCGCAAAAACCATGCAAGTGCCAGCATCAAAGTACCACTATCATAGGCCGCGTGCTAGTGACCGGGGACACGGGGTGATGACGCACCGACGTTTTCTAGATTTAGTATGCCGCCGGCAGACGTTCGAATGCCCGGCTATCTCCGAGTCTGGTTCACAACCAACGCTGCAGTACTAGTTCTCCAGCCACTTCAGATTTTGACTGAATGTCGGACGCCCACATCATGGCTACTGCCCCCGAGATCCGCGTCTTCGCAAAGTTCCCTGTCGATTCTTCCGATTGGGTCTGGGTCCATTGCCTTACCTTCCCACTCAACACCTTCAACAAGCTCAATTTGACACCAAGGCCCTACAAATGGATCCGCTATTCCATCGGAGTTGTCATTGGCGCGCAGGGTGACCTTTCGTTCAGTTCCGACTTGCCGCCTAACGTTGTGGACTACAATGCTAGCCTCCCAACCGAGTCTGTCGATCTATACTATCATATCAGCGATGCCGAGAGGGAACGGATGTTTCCAGCCGATCCTGACATGGGCCGCACGAATATCACTTCAACCGGTCGTACCATTCGGAGACAACGTTTTCGCGACGGTGTTGTAGAGCGGGATGGACAGTGCATTTTGACAGGCTTATGGGAGGATGATTGCGACGCTGCACACCTCCTGCCCCACAACAAAGGAGATGATGTATGTGTTACTATGACCCTTCATATGTTCTTGCTCACTGCGTTGCAGTACATAGAGACCTATACTCAGCGTTGCAGTCGAGGCCCTGGTAGGAACGATATTGTGAGGGAAATTGACGACATTCGGAACGGCATTCTTCTAAACCCAACTGCTCACCGTACCTTCGGCAAAAAAATTGCATTCCTAATGGTGTGTAATGCTCTCATGTAGCTTAATCGGAGTCTGATGGCTTCGGTACGCAGACACCTAACTTTGCCATGAGCACAGTGGACGTTGACGCCAGCGCGACACCAACAGAGAAAAGGTGTACGGCACATCGCTTCGATCTCGAGCCAGGAATTTTTGGTGGGCAGATCCTTTTGGGATCTCAAGTCCGGATGCCTGATACTCCCGACAACTGGCCTCCTGACATTCTCTTCGACGCCGTCTACGCTTACGTGGTACAGCGTTATTTTGCACCCAGGACAATGCAGGATATACTCAAAAAGTGGAAATCCACCTTTTATCCCGGAAAGATCACAAGTGCAGTGCAAGCCAGTTACAAGACGATAAAGGGTGAGCGAGCCGCCCAGAAGAATAAGAGGAAGGAACAAACAGATGCACGTGAGAAGCGCGCTGCTAAACGTCAAGCCAGGACAGGTCATACAGATGACGACGACCTTGACTACTATGACGCCCTCCTGATAATGCCATATATCATGATGCCGCAGGACAAACGAGAAGCTGCGTGGAGAAAGGCCGCGGATGAGAAGGCGGAGAGGGAGAGGAGTCGCCTGAACGACAAAGTTGTGGGTTGGGCAACGGAAGTTGCGAATGTGTGCCCCCAGGCTCAAGGCAGGGTCGAAGACGAGGGCGGAGACTAGCAAATGGATTCGGAGACAAGCAAGGAGTATACTACCCACTCTTTATAATTCTTCCCCTAGTGCATGCTCCCCTCAATCCGTTGTTGTCTTCTCGCGCGACGACTGGGGTGAGTATCTTGTTCGTTTACCTTCTCGAGCTCGTACACGCTCCGGTCTCTCGATAGCTACACGTAGCAAACCAACACTATGATAGCAACATGATAATTAAAGCACCTTTTTACTCCTTCGAGGGGCTAAACTCACAATGTTGGCCCGACCAGTCATACCACATCAACTTCGGGGTGGATGTTTAGTTCAGTCCAACTTGAATCTGAGTTACGGCATAGGGAATGAAACAACTTCAATTAAGAAACACGAAGATACGTGGGTGGAAAACATACACAATGGAAGGCCGACGAATAGTCTGTTGCCTATTCTGCAGACTTGTTGCATGGCACTTAATGCTGATATCTTCCATCCCGGGTGTTTCCGAGATCAACACACCCTCCTATCGTCATAGCGGCCACTGACGGTCATAAGTTACTAGTTGCGTGGGCGGTCATCGTAACCTCCTCCTCGCCAACCACGACCGCCTCGGTGGCCATGGTCGCGCGAGTAAGGACTGTCGTACGGCCGGGGCGCCTAGGGTCGCTCCTCTGCATGGTGGCCTCAGAACATTCGTCCGACTTGAAAGTAAACAAAGGCGAGCGTACTGTCGAAGCGTTTCGGCGGCCCATAGTACCATCAAGGCATGGGTGTATGTAACTTTCTTAGGATATGGTGGGCGGTGCTCAACCTAGTGTATGAAAATGGTTAGAATCAGTAGTCCGGGAAACCGGCTTTTGTACCATAGCGGGAATAAGAAAAGCTAATTGATAGGTAACGTACTGCGAACAAAACTAAAGTTTGTCATTAAAACATCGCTTGTTGGGGGACTGCCCCAGACCGCGACTGCCCATGTTCAAGTAATGCTACGTATACCCACGTTACGCCGTACTTCGACCCAATCCCGCCACCACACTGATTGGCTTATGTGACCATCGTCGAAACTATGGATACTACTAATCAGTGGGTCGGAAAGCGGTGTGAAACCGATCCCGGCCGGTCCCAGACAAATGCGCTTACCGAAAGACCTTTTGAGTCGCCATTATCCAATTACGCTCGAATGGTCACGAAAGCGTCGTAGAGCAGCAAGGTCAAGTGGTTCGTTGATTGATAACATCAGTAATGGATCTTGCGTTGGACTCGTTGAGACATACTTATCCGAATTGTGCTATTTCGATGCAGTGCGTGAAGTGCTGTACGCGGCGGCTAAGATATGCCACAGCATGTGGATGGCTACTGCGATGTCGACATCATGATTGCGGCCTGACGGTTAGGGCGGACAGGGGTACTGATCTTGTGAAACTAACTGCGGCTGTCAGGTATGTACCTAGCCTGAAAAAGGAAAGGTGTCTTGCGGCCTGACTAAAGTCTGACTGAGCATCAGCATGATTTTGACGCATCGATTCGGTCTCAGCGGACATTTACGAGTGGTCCAGTGTTCCAGTTCGTTCGGACTCCAAAGTTGATTGTTTCGACAAGACGGACCAATGTTGGTCGAAGACCAGGCTGCGGTGTCAGGTTCATCTGGTTGCTACAGTGACGAAACCCAATCTCACTCACCGCGCCCATGGTGGACTAGGAAGGATCTGATGAAGATGGGGATGAGCGCTTTGGTGATCATCCCACAACGGCCGAATGAGCGTGGTCCCCTTAGCCCCAACCCAGGGACCCTCGATCCCCGTGGGCGGATTCTCTTGCCCATGTGACTATATGTTTCGAAAGGTCGTTTACGATGCCCGGTCGATGAAGATTGAATGAGAATCTCTACGATGTCATATCGTGAATTAGGTAGGCCAGCTAGTGAAGGGAGGGCCCAGGAACAAATCCGCGGCACCACATAACGGCCACAGGGGACTCACGTTTGGATAAAAGGGGTACACGTTTCAACTCCCGTAAATAACACCCGGTAAGATGCGGAACGGCGGGGTGGGACAGCTTGTGATCGTCGTCTGGTGACCAGACACCTCCGCTAGCAACCAAATGTTTCTTCGAAACCTCGAAGCACTAATTCAGCCGATTTCGGATGGTGTTTGTGCTTCTCCATGGGCGCTCGCCGCGTGTGGGATACCCATTTGGCATGCTTTGTATGTCAGAACCACCTAGTTTACGCGATACACTATAACCTGTATGGAAGTGGCGTGCCCGGGCAAAAAGTAAATGAGAAGCACTTTTGGATTCGTGACAGCATCATGATGTGAGAGGTACAATAAGGTATAAATTTTCATTCGTTTCGCATTCACTTTTTGACCACTCTCCTCTCTCGCAGCAACCCACCCATCCCGTCCAGTGAAGAAAGCATGTTCAGCAAAAGAGGTCTAGCGGAGACTCGGGGCAGCTGCACGGGCATACTTCCACCTTCACCTTCGTCCGCATCAGCACCCGTATCTTTTGCCATGCTCGACCTAAAAACGCCACATACCCGATCATGGGTGAGTTGTTGCCACATCATCGGCCAGGGGAATCGTCACATTTACGCCTGTATGCTCATAGACAGATGCATCCACGTTCGAATCCGACACGTTCTCCGAGACGAGCACCCTGGTCAGGCCCTTGCATACGTCCTTGGCAAGCACGCACTGACGAACGCGCACACCACAGGTCGACTGTGATGACGGTGCTCGTGCCGTGCAGGTAAGCCAAGCTGTACTTGTTTCAAACCAAGACCGACGGTCGTTTCAGATCACCACAGTGTCCCAAGAGACTGACCCCGCGATTCGCGATGCAGTATACCAAGAATACCTCGCGTATCAATTGCCCGAGCAGCCCTTTGATGCAAGTGATGATTAGTTGTCTGAAGGAAGACGCATATTGACACCTGTATAGGAACAGCAATTAGACCCAGACGAAATGGCATGGGGAATGCCATCCAGAGCCAATGTGCATGCATCTCGGGACAAGCATGCATGGCAAGTTTATCTGACACGGCTAGCCCAAAAGATGCGTAGTCGCAGCAGTGCATGACGTGTGCAGATGTGTGAAAATAATATGTACAGTATTAATATGTGTAAGATCCAGGCCGTCGTTTAGCAAGCTATGCAACATGTCATCGTGTAGCCGAATCCCATCGTGATGCTGTGACATCAGACCAGCCAAGTACTGATCTTACCCTCGGTCTGACTGTCCTCCAATCATTCCTTAGGTGCTGCCCCCGAATGTGTTCCGGGCCGCTTGAAGCTCGTGCTCTGGGGCGAAGTACCCTAATAGTCCCTGGCAATGGCGAGGGATGTCAAACGCGGTATGCCAGACTGATGCCGGTGGAGTCATGACCACAAAATGGGACAGGTGCAACAGCTAGAGAATTGTTTCTCAAGGCAGATATGAACAGACAGTGTCCTGATGAACCCCAGACAGAGACCGCTCGTTGAAAATGGAAGTTTGTTCTATGGAGTGTAACCGGCCCCCAGCAAGGCATTATCGGCCTTGTCTCTTCTTCTAGTTGCGATGGGCTGATCAGCACAGGTTGGGACAGTCATTGCACGATTGGCGTTATATAGCAACAGACTCTAATCGCTTCGACTCCGCCCGAAAATGTCAGATCGCCGAGGAGAGCGTCAACTGTGCACATCAATGTAGTCTGCTCGGAAAAATAAGAGGAATACTAAGATTCCATGGAAAAAATCTGTTACCTTTTGGAGATGAATTCCGCCGTGCCCTGACAACTCCGAGTCTGGACAACTCTGTGCCACAAACAAGGGTATGGAGACCTCTCTCAACAAGCCCTAATTCATGCAACTCCGGTCCAACGATAGCTCGACTCGGACAAGTATTTCATCGCATACTTATAAAATTACAACATTCGAACAACCTTACGCAATTGAAATACTCAGTCAACCTTCCTTCTGAACAGGACTTTTGGATGGGGCTGGGCACAATCGCAGCACCAATGAACGTGCTGCGCGGGCCCATTGCGCCGTCCTCAAACTTGATGTCATATGTCATGACAATATGCGCAAGCATGGTTTCCATCTCGCTTGCAGCAAGGAAACGACCGGGGCTGTCAAACAGTTCGATTTTCGATGTTTAGAAGATGAAGAGATGAAAATAATTTACATACCAAGCATGGTCGCTGTGTCCAAAGGGTTGGTAGTCAATGGCAGTCGAGACGAATTGATATTTGGCCTCTTCTCCTTCCTCCTCCCGCATTCCAGCAAAGCGGAAAGGCATGAATACATGGGGATTCTCGTAAAATCGCACATCGTGGTGCAAGGATCGAGTGGGGACACCAATCGTCGTTCCTCTTGGGATGAAAGTTCCGTCGGAAAATCTGAAGTCCTTCATGGCCTTGCGCATGACGCTCACTGATCACTTGAGTGGTTAATGTAAAGATTTCCGCTTCATCAATATACACAGATACTGACGGGTATTCACACCTTCCATACGTTGGCACTCCCTGAGGAAGCTGTCGATTTTACGCATCTTGCCCAGCATAGTCTTCGACCACCCCTCCTTCCCAATAATATTTTCGGCTTCTTCGCGAAGCGGTTGAATATACTGGGGATTCGCCGCAAGGTAGAAAAGTGCATGAGTAAAGGTCTGAAACAATGTGTGTGTTAGGTTGCATTATGACCAATGGGTATATATTCGACCGTACATTGGCAGTCGTCTGGAATAAATTGATTAGCCAAGCTTTTAGGGCCAGACGCAACTAGATAACGAGTGCACTCACATGAATGGCTGGGAAGCTGACGGCAAGCATGCGATTTGCCAAGGATTTCACAGTCAACTGCCGGCCTTTTGATTCTTCGATCAACCACCATATAAGATCGTTCTGGTAAATATGGCAGTCAGCGCTATCACATAACGGGAGAGACACATACAGGCTTTTCCGCTCGGCTGTCCCCATACTCTTTTAAATGTTTCAGTCGTTCTTCGATTAACGGACCAGGATACTTCACAGTGGCTTTAGTGACTGCAGTTAATAAAGGGGCAACTAGGCTGTCCGGTGTTTAGACTTAGTCCCCAGAAATGTGACCGAGACAGCTTACGGTCTTATGAATGTAGGAAACAGCCCAATGGCAAACCCTATTTTGGAGACACTAACAGCAGACTGGATGTTCAGATCAATCCGATCTGGGTCACGGCCTAGTCCGATAAATCAACCCCAATCAGGGAAGTTGGTGCAGAACATACACAGTGGCAAGCCGACAAATAATCTGTTGCTTGTTCTGCAGACGACCTTTCGCACAATACTTGATGCTGGTACACACTTCCACGCTGAGTGCTTCCGGTATCAATGCATGACAAACTGTCATTAAAGCTGATCCCTTACTATTGCCTTTGAGATCTAGAAGCTCTTCGAACGCCGTGACAATCTCGTCTCTGATCTCGGGATATACCATTCCAATATTCTGACCAAACCGTGAGAGAATGACGGAAACATGATAGGGTTATCGTGAACCTCGAATAACGAGTGCTCAATCGCTGCATACAACATTCAGTTCCAGTGAACTTTAGAAAACAAGGCAATGGCTCACATCGTTCGTAGCTTCCATTAAAGAAAGCTCGTCCTCGGGTGCTCTTCATAACTCTTTCAAGTGTTCGCGGCTACTCAGAATGACAATCCAGCCATACATATCCGCAACCTTGAATGGCGCTGACTTATGCTGAAATATTGTGTTAGCATGCGTGGCAGAAGAGGAGAATAGACTTGCCTTCTCGTATCCTTCCTGTATGACGTCTACAGCATTAGTCAGAAACTTGAAGCCAGCCCACCAGGAGCCGAGTAAACCACTGGATCCAACCGTAGGGAATGCGTCAAGCTATCGAGCAAGTCGAAATTCAATGGCAAAGTGACGATCGTGAACATTCATCTACTCATTTTGGGACGCCGGGACAGCCTCGCAATGATGACGACGGCAGCAGCGATACCTGCAACGCCATAGGTGATACCTGATAGTTTCTCTGCTGAGAGCTGGAGATGGGTCATCGTAAGGAAATGTTGAATGTTTGTCGCCGTGCCTATGGGAGGTGTGTAGGAAATGAAATTAACTCGGGAGCCGAACTCAGAGGACCGTCATCGGCAGTAACCTTGCTTGATGTACTGTCACCTGTAAGCGGCGTTCAAAGTGATCCGAGTCCGTGTTCATTCAAGTGCTACTACTCGACTAGTCTCGCGAGCGACAGTTCCCGATGACACCGATCGCAAGGTCAGATGATTCCAGCTTGTCGACATTACGACACCACCAACTGTTTCAGGTAGGGCTTGTTCAATCTCTACGTGGCATTGTCACGCGGTTCTGGTCGGGAAACCTTATGCCTACTTCGAGACTTCGACGATGAACTTTATCCCTGAACTTCTAGTGGAGGATGATAGACTGGAGGAACTCAACCAAGAGATGGGCCGCGACACTAGAACACATGTTGCATCGCATGTCACGCAGTAGCATTATGTACCAATAGTGCGGAATTCATTCCTATGAGCGGCAGAGCACCTGAGAAAAGACTCCCTGATAGAGTTGTGAGTCATATGCCGCAAGACATACGCACAGGTGTCCATGCGTCCTTGAGATCTGCCTCACATGAGGGCTTCCCGTTGGTCTCAGTATTTAAATTCTGCTGCTCTGTGTGCACGCATCCAGTTCACAGGGAACGACAAATCGCTGATGAAGAACGTTGTCCGAGCTTTGTGAGTAGGGTCGGAAGCTCCCTATAGCGTTCGGCTGCGGCGAACTCTCGTTCTCACAATAAGCAAAGTTTGGGCGGTCGAGTAGGCATAGTGATCATGTGGCAGTGCACCCTTTACAATACAAGTTTCAGGAACAACGTCGCACAAACAATAGCGATGTGCAATTTTGGCAGGTAACAATTAAACTTACTTTCGTACCCATGTCACCAACTGGCCGAGCTGCACATTTATCAACTATCATCTAGGTGTTGGCTGCTGGAGGTCAACTGCACAATTCCATACTAAACGAACGGAAGCTCAACCACGTCAAATGAGCTCTGTGCTGTCAGTGTTAAGCGTCAGTTACGGTGTTGCAGGTATCGCCGCTGTTGTCTTCCTGGTCGTAAAGCTGGCCAGACCTTCCAAGGTGAGCGTAGTCCGTGGCAATGTTTGGTCGTTTCATTATTTTCGTCTGCTTCCTCAGCTAGATGCAATCCCTACCGTTGGAACAAGTAGCTGGTTTGGCTCCTGGGGTGCCGGTTTCGATTTTTCGGGAAAGATAGACAGCATACAGGAAGGATACAACAAGGCAAGCCAATGCTCCGTCGTCTTTCAAGCACGTTGTCACGGTGTTGCAGCACAAGTCTGCGCCATTCAAGGTTGCGGATAAATACCGCTGGGTGGTCATTGTGAGCAATCGCCAACACATAGAGGAACTACGGAGAGCGCCAGATGATGAGCTTTCTTTCGTGGAATCCATAAACTATGTGAGTAATCGACCTATTCTTCTTGACGTGATTCATTGAATGTCGTCGGAAGCAACTCAGTACCCGTTATTTGGTGGGGGACGAGGTCCACGATATTCCCCATCATCTCATGGTCATTCGCTCGCAACTTACTCGGAATATTGGAATGCTGTATCCCGACATCAGAAACGAGATAGTCACGGCGTTTGAAGAGGTTTTGGATCTAAAAGGGAATGGTAGGGGTTTGCTTTGATGAGTTTGTCGTACGTTAATCTCCGGAAAAACAGAGTGGAAGAGCATTTTACCATTAAATGACATTCAAAAGGTCGTCTGCAAGACAAACAACAGAGTGTTTGTGGGCTCTCCATTGTGTACGTCATCTTCCCATTCATATTTTGCTTGTGTTTCTTGATCCATTGCTCTAGGTCGCAACTCCGATTGGACCAATCTCAGCATCCAATCGCCCCTCAATATCATCACTGCAGCGCTTGTGATTGGGTTGTTCCCCGAATTCATAAGACCGTAAGTCGTCTCGCCTACCTGCTCAGGGACCAATCCTACGTCAATGGTCAGTCTAGTTGCCCGGTTCTTCACAGCCGTTGCTCAGGATATCATGCGTGGTATGAAGCATCTCGGTCCAATAATCGAAGAACGACAGAAACATTTGAATGAGTGCGGGTACAATTGGGCGGAAAAGCCTGTTTGTCGATTCTTTTGCCCGATAGATGAAAGCGCTCACTGTCCCTCATTACCAGAACGACCTATTAATGTGGTTGATGGAGGAAGCAGAAGACCCACAGTTGACGGTACGATCCTTGACAACTCGGATGTTGTTCGTCAACTTTACTGCCTTCCATGTGAGTGTAGTTGTTCTGGTCCTGTCTGGCTCCGGAGGAGTGACTGATCGCCTTACACCAGACCACTTCGACTGTATGTTTGAATCGATTAGAAGTTCTGGCTCGACCTGACGCTCGGGTTTTCAAAGAGCTTCACTCATGTGCTCTTCTACCTTGCGGCGAATCCTCAGTATGTTCAACCCCTTCGCGACGAAATAGAAGCCATTGTCGAGAAGGAGGGATGGTCGAGGATTGCACTGGGAAAAATGCGTAAAGTCGACAGCTTCCTGAGGGAGTGTCAGCGTATAGAAGGAATGGCTGCTCGTGCGTGTCTTTGAATTATTATCATCTTGATCACTCAAAGCAATTAGTGAGCGTCATGCGCAAGGCGTTGAAGGACTTCATGTTTTTTGACGGAACTTTCATCCCCAAAGGGACAATGGTCGGGGTTGCCACTCATTGCCTGCACCATGATGAAAAGTTCTACGAGAATCCTAATGTATTCAAACCTTTCCGGTTTGCCGAAATCCAGGAAGAGGACGAGGAAGGAGGCAAGTATCAATTTGCCTCGACCAGCATGGAGTTTCTACCCTTTGGACACGGTAGACATGCGTGGTACGTGGGTTCCATTTTCTCTGCCTCCCATGCACCTCATTTTCTGATAGTCCTGGGCGTTTCTATGTTGCAATCGAGATGAAAACGATGCTTGCCCACATCGTTACGACATACGACATCAAGTTGGAGGATGGCGGCGCGCGTCCGTGCAGTGTCCACTTTGGTGATGCGATCGTGCCCAATCCCCGGGCAAAAATTATGCTCAGAAGGAGGGTTCGCTGAGTGGCTTTCTTTGGAAAGCATTGTATTATTGACGAAGTGCCGCTGGGCTTTACATAGCCACATCACTGGCGACCACAGTGATAAGCAGTGTGTCTTCGGCGTAACCACCTACTCATTCAATAGTGGCATTCGTGTTCTATATGGGTATCGCAAATGGATGGCGAGGGCACTGAATCCTGATCATCAACTAAGTTACAGCTTTTCGCATCTGGCTGCGGTCCCATTGATCGAAATCTTGATGAATTGCTCCGAGAAAACGGGCTGCTTCTTAAATGCCTCGCTTTACCTGTACTGACTTTCAGGGATAAAAAATGTCATGACTAGTCCGGATCAGCTACAAACTATTGGACCCGGTATGCACTTGCCACTGTTTGCTTCGCCCTCGATCATAGCATGGGAATGATATTAAAGATCACTGGTCACCCTCCACCTCGAACTGCCTCGCCAAGTTGTTCAAATCTATGTGAGCCATCAGCAGATGAGCTAACGAAGGAATCGTTACCGCTAAAATTGGCAGTGAGAACACAGCAGGTGGAGTGCTATAAGATTGCCCTGCGGATGCCCACCCGGTGGCTTCAGTTTTCCCCATGAGTTCTCCATTCCCAAATCTACCAGTCATTGACAATGTTTCAGCTCTCGCCTATAGATTAGCAGGCATTGCTGTTGTCACTTTCGTCTACTTAAAATCGACGCTGCCTTCCAAGGTAAGCACGGTCCACGCCAATGTATGACCATTTCATTGATTCTGGCTTTCTCCACCAGCTGGATGCAATCCCCACGATTGGATCAAGCAGCTGGCTTGGCTCTTGGTGGGCTGCTTTCAAGTATCCAGCCACGCATTCCTCATACAGGAGGGATATAAGAAGGCAGGCCTGAGTGTCGTTATACTTTTGATGTGAGCTCAGAGTGCTTCAGCACAAATCAGCGCCGTTTAAGGTCGCAACAATGTACTACTGGGGCGTCGTCGTCAGTAGTCGTGAGCATGTGGATGAATTGCGAAGAGCACCCGACGACGTGCTCACGAGACACGATGCGAGTCGCTCTCTCGTTTTCGTGGATAACGCGCACTGAACGTGACCGACAGCCTCTGCAATTCGAGTACACGCTGGGATCTGACCTTTTCCGCAATCACTTTCATCTTCCAGTCCTCCGAGCACAACTGAATCGACATCTCGGGGCCTTGTACCCTGACCTTAGGAATGAGATCATCACCGCTTTGGATGAGGTATTGGAGCTCAAAGGCAATGGTGAGGGTCTCGCCCTCGTTTCCGCACATTGTTCATGGATAGCCAGAATGGAAGAGCGTCCTAGCACTCAGCAGCGTGCAACAGGTATTCTGCAGAACGACCAACAGGGTGCTTGTCGGACTTCCATTATGTGAGTCCCCACATCCCTGCTTTTGCTCCTTACTTCAGCTTCTCTAGGCCGCGATCCTGGTTGGATAGATCTCAATATTCGATGTACTATCGATATCGCCAAGGCAGCGTTTATCATCAAGCTGTTTCCGAGATCGCTGAAATCGTGCGTCGCTCATAGTGGTGTCTTTCGGGTCTGGTTTTCAGATCGACCTATGAATAGTATAGTTATCCGGTGCCTCACAGGCGTCCATCGAAACTATCAGAGGGGAAGAAGGCTTGTCGGACCAATTATCGAGGAACGACGGAAATGCCTGGACGAATATGGAAACAAGCGGGATGACAAGCCTGTTGGTATGCCTCGCTCGCAGACGCGATCCCCGCTTACGATCAGTCGTGCGATAGAGTGACTTCCTATCACGGTTGATGGAAGTGGCAAAGGATCCAGAAGAGTCGTCGGTAGATTCCTTGACGAGGCGATTGTTGCTTGTCAATGTTGCAGCCGTTCATGTGGGTCCTGATGTCGTCTCCTCGCATACCTATGCTCATATCTCTCGATCTCATGGCAGACGACTTCCAATGTATGGCATCGAGTCCCGCGTTCCAACCAGGCCTACTGACGTCAGATGACAGAGTTTCGCTCATGCGCTCATCTACCTTGCGGCAAATCCTCAGTACATCGAAGCGCTTCGCGAAGAGGTCAAAGGCATCGTTGAAAAAGAGGGATGGTCAAAAGCTGCACTGAGCAAGATGCGCAAAGTTGACAGCTTCCTGAAGGAATGCCAACGCATGGAAGGCATGGGTACTCGTCCGTATTCTTTGCGTGCATTCCACAAGACGTACATGCTCATTACTCGATCCGTCAGAGAGCATTATGCGCAGGGCCTTGAAGGACTTTACGTTCTCCGATGGCACGTTCATCCCAAAAGGCACGATTCTCGGGGTCGCCACTTATTGCATACACAACGACGAGCGTTTCTACGAGAATCCTAATGTATTCAAGCCCTTTCGATTCAGTGAAATGGACGAAGATGAAGAAGGGGGAAAGCATCAATTCGTCTCGACCGCCATTGAGTATCAGTCCTTTGGGTACGGTCGACATGCGTGGTACGCGGTCCTTTTTCGCTTCCTCATCACCGTGTCTCGGATGGAAGTTGATTGTGTGATTTGATACTAGCCCTGGACGCTTCTTTGCTGCGGCCGAGATGAAGACCATGCTCGCGCACGTTGTAACGGAATACGACATCACACTGAAGGGTGGCGTGACGTGGCCGCGCAGTGTGCACTTTGGTGATGCGATCTTGCCCAATCCCCGCGCGGAAGTCCTATTCAGAAGAAGGATCTGAAGGATTACTTTTAAAAGCACCCTTCAAGGTAGTCTCCGCACATCATCTTTTGTTACATTTCAACTTTCCTGTTCAACTTGATGATATCCGGGGACATTGTAGTGCCCTTCGCGGCTTTGAACTAACTTATACATGACTGAGTGCGTCTTGTACAATACTTTGTGTGTGTGCTAGTGGAGTATATAAGTGGGTCACTGTAAACTGCAGTGAGGATCAGAGCCCGATGCCCAGACAGTCTTGCCTGACCGATCCCCAAAGAATCCTCTGTATGATCTGTCCACGGCCCGTCATCTCTCTTCCAAATCCGGTCACAATCCTAGCATCGTGGCCTATTTCTAACATGTATCCAGCAAACAATTCGTGATCCATCTTCACCTCACAATTTGGCAACCGTCGTATAGGAGATTGCATTGGGATTGCATCATCCAAGTATACCACGCTGTCGACAACACTAGGTTCCTGGTCGTTACTATCGTCATCTGGGCTCGCTCTTTGCCCGGAGCAGTGAAGACCATTGTCTAGCAAACATCTATGGTATGTAAAAGGAATATTGAAAGCACAAGCCGTGATGTAGTCTAGATGAGTCTCCCACTCGACCAACCAAGGTAGGTCGGCGTCTGCCTGATCCAATCGATGAGCTCCTCCCGCGTGACCTTGGTGCCCTGATCCGTCGATTGCACCTTGACCTTTTTCCCGTCGACAAACTCCCACTTTTGTTCCTTGACGACGACCAGGCCTTGTTTCAGCTCGTCGCCGCCGAGCAAGATATCAAACGGCACTTCGTCCCTCTCCGCCGCTGCAAACTGTGCCGGTAATTTCGGTTTCCGCTTGGCGAGGAAATCTGTCTAACGGGGAGGGGTCAGTCACCGGTA
>JBBPOF010000885.1:0-15333 GCA_038091315.1 Porphyrellus cyaneotinctus | reverse complement strand
CATGGGCATGTTCGACGGACGTGTGACTAACTGAAGAGCAGCATCCGCGATGTTCGTTTCTGGGAATCCAAAAACGCTGCCTCTGATCCCGACTGGTTTTTACTTGAGCGAAAGCAAAGTGCAAATCGGTGACCCTTGTCATCATCGTCTGTCGTTCATTTAGGAAACAGGGGATAGTTCTCTCGCGAGCCACGTCAAACGTACCTGGTCGACTTGTAACGACAATACAACGGGCCTGGGCTTGACCTGACGTTGTTCAAGGGCACTGACCCTTTTTTTCGTCATGCCCGCCTGTGATCAAAAACATGAACACCGGTGCCGTATCATAATGTGACATTGAGTCCCACTTAGAAACGTCCTCATAACGGACGTGTATCACTTGGTGGCTTGGAAAACAGCGTCACAGCTGCATCTGAGACACGAACGGGCGGGTTGAATGTTATAGCGTCGCGAGTTCAGCTGCTTTTCAATTCCTTTGTTGAAGGTCAACGTGGGTGGCTGTGTTCTAAACCAAACTCACATGACGCGTTTTGCAGAGAGAAGATTCGAAATGCGAAGGTTGTGCCTCGTCCTTTGGAAAGTGACGGAACTCCGTTGATGTTCGGCCAGTCATAAAACAGTTGATGTCGAAGGCACGTACAGTCTCCGTAAAGGGATTTCTTCAGGAGAGTAGGCGTTCATGATCAAGGTCCCCACTCCATCATTCCTATATTGGATCGAGGGGTAGCCTTTAGCAGCCTAGGTTGTCATGAGTTGTGCCTCGGTGCCTCTGTGGCCGCCGACCCCCCCACCTTGTACCGTGTGTCTGGGACCAGCTTAGGCAGTCGTCAGATGCCCTCTCTCTCTCTCTCTCAACGAGGACTTGGTCTCAATTATGGCTTAACACATGGTGTCGTTTGCTGACACGTTCAATATCGTCCCAACGACGATTTTCCAAAGGAGTACATACTCCACCTTGTCGAATCGGGCCCACGGTGATGATAATCGACATCCGACGAGTCAAACTTGAAAGCGCCCGGGGCCGGCCACCCGAAACAACTCAGTTTGCACGTACGCAGAGCATTGCGGACAGGTCGCGGTACATCTAACATTCGGGTAACAGACAATGAGAACCTTGGTGATCCCAACACTACTAGTCCATTCTCCATGACAGTCAATCCAGACAACTCCATTCATCGACGGCTCCCAAAGTCATGTGGTTGGATCGAGAGGTCTGGCGCAACCATTCTATCCAGAGTGTCCACACGTAGGGAATTGCCAATCCCGTGCGTAACAGAACTTCCATCATGAGTAAAGCGCTACCAGATCTACAGAAACCAAATAAATTGATCTGATTCCAGAGAATGACGAGAATTGCAGTCGAAGATAGATAGAGTCATCCCACACCGTCACTGAGCAACCGCGTGCGACGATTAATCTACGCATAACTGTACTACTGTTCCTCATGGGCAGTGCAGCGACCTACATCAAAACAACCGATATGAACCTGGAAATGGCACATCTAGTCCCGGAGAGGACGGATGGCGATGTCCCAGCGCGGAACAGTTGCAGCAATTTGAAATATGGAACAAAATGCATAGTACCTGAACGTTAAACAATGTACAGGTAGTTTCCATGGTACGACTGGTCCCAAACTCATTCGAGGATCGCTGTGTCTGTGATTACGAATTCTAGGCCGCATATTATAAAAGGGGTCACTCTGAGCGGTTGATATTCACGAAGTACTGATTGCACATATTTCACAATGCAGCTCTCTCCTGTTCTCCTCGTTCTTGTCACCGCCACTGTCGCCATCGCTGCTCCACTATGTCCTCGTCTTTGGTTCTCTCATGCGTCGTGATCCTGTTTTGTCAGACTAATGAGGATCGGTTTCTTACAGGCGTCCGTTGAGAATCTCGCCATGCGCGCTCCAGAGGCTCTTCCGGATGCCGAAGTCGTATATATCGAACTTGTGCCCTCACCCACCACTTGGCTTATGCTTTCGTTATCATAAGTGCGAGATTATTAATCTGGATTACAAGCGTGAAATCATCAACCCTGACTACAAGCGCGCACTCACCAATCCAGCGTGCAGTCGCAATGTCTACAATCCAGACCACGATGGTTGCCACGCGGACTGGAATAACTAGGTTTTATCTCTGGTATATATACGAGGTGTTGGGCCCGGGAGTGGGGGCCCATGTTATTTGTAAGTGGAGACATAACAAGTACTGTGCTCGCGATCAACTGATTGTTCTGCTGAGAAACTTGGATCTAAAGTATTGTTTCCCTTGCCCTCAACTGGGCCACACATCCAGGGTATGGGCAAATGAATCGGCGATAAATTGCCATAAATCATAATGGGTAACAGTTGTCCTCAAGCCTTGAACAACCCTCCGACGGAGTGGACATGTAGCCCAGCCAACTTTGGAGACGTCTACACAGGTAAAATTTAGCTGGCCGCCATGAGAGGGAGCAACATTGTGTGAAACAGTGAGAGGCTGAAGGAATGCAAGGAACTAGTCCTAGTGAGTAAATACGTATTATGGAAGGACTCTTTATGGCAGAGAGCTCCACATTGATGTGATATCACGCACTGACGACCTCATCCCTCAATTTATGGGAGGTGGGTGTCAAGTCACGAATGGACGGAGTCCCAAACAACCTTTTTCTTGAGATGATCCCACTCCTGAAGCCCACTGGCCCAATGGTGCCAATGAGCACTATTCATGAAATGGCGGGTCGTACTTTCTGCCATCCAACTGACGGACATCCGACATGTAGGCACAGTACGGGCTCATTGTCGTATTTCAGGGCTAACGCGGACATAGTTAGGGAACTACCTGGGTGCCTTGTCCAAGTTCCCATCAGTAATATCATCACGGCCTTATCCGGCTGGAGGCGAAAGCTCTGCTCAAGTCGCGAGTCAAGGGCACTCATCTTCTTGGATCCGACTTGTACGTCATTTCAGATGAGCCATCTCAATGGGTAAACTCAGAAAAAGTGGTGGATTCATCAACCAAAAACTGAGAATTAATCACTGACGCATGCATCGCTCGAAAGAAATGACACTAAAAAATGCCCTAGCCAAGAATCGGGTAACTGGGGGAAACACGTACCATCAACATAAGGGTTTGCAGGTCCTTTTGGTCCCCTTAGTTAATGTTTCTAGACCGCAACTGGACCGCACGCTGCCAGTCAGGCTCTTTTATGCCCGGAAATGCAAGGCATGGATATAATGGGAGTGATTCATCCACACTACGGAGCTAGAGGTCAGTACCTGAGAACTATGTCCGTACATATAACTTGCATTTCACTCACCACCTGTGACATTTGATGTCGCTGGAAGTTTGCTCTTCGTGGACCCCACTCCCGATGCATGTGTTTTTCTTCTGATGCCGCCCGACACGCCTACTAGTCCACGATGGGACGAGTGAATTAATGTTCAAGTTCTGGTAAACCTGTCGAATGTGACCCTTTCCTAGGAACAGCTTCACATCATGAATAATAGATCAGGGCTCCAGCAAGTGCAGCTCAGTCAAGAGTTATTCGTTGCATGTGTGGTAGCCAAAAATTGCATGAGCATCTGAAATCATGAAACGCACTGAAGCACTGGTGATGGAAACAATCGATCAACTTTATGACAACCACCGTGGCATGTGAGCGATTTCTTTCCAGCTGAATGTCATCTCCATTTCTTGGCAGTGGCACTCAGAGTCCGATATCAAATTGACCATCTGAGCACATTCTCCTGTGCAGGTAGCAAAAAGACGGAGAATACGAAAGAAGCATGGATTTGAGTGCATGCCATGGCCGACATGGTAGAGCACTGGCGCGATGCGGCGAACACTGCGATTAAGTCATTAGCAGGCATACGTGCGTCTCCATGGTGAGAAACCGGGCGTGCTAGACGATGAACGTAAATACCCCAGTCGAATGGTACGAGACTGGGAGGATATCTATCTAGACAGAGATAGTGTGAATGCCAGTCTATGTCAGTATGGTAAGTAGGAACGTATGTAGCTGGGCTTACCTCCCGTCGGGTGATACGGGACTGGAGGAAACAGGAGCGTGTGCAATTTAGATGTGTACTTACATAAACCAACAGCGATGTAGGAAACTTATCTCGAAAAACAAACGGACGCGATTAGCCAGCGGTCACGTGTCGTCGCGTTACCGTAAATATCTAGCGCGCTGTTCTCCAACTGGCATACGGTCGTTCGGGTTTGCACACGCGCCCAACTGCGAGGTTTACGACCCCATTCGAGTCAATGATTTGTTGTTTTCTCACTAGAAGAGTCCTAATAGCAGCATTCACAGATATCTGGACGGAAATTCGATGATCTCGACATCACGGTTCCACAGCGTCTGTGCGAGGCCATCTGCTCAGCGGGTCGCACAAAGGACGCAGGCGAGACTATTCTCGAGTTGGTACGCACCTTGGGAGCGGAGACGAATGTTGCCTGTATTTCTAGTGAGCATGTTCTGCCTATTTGTGTGCGATGCATTTAAACCCTTCGTGCCAGATTTCACTCAACAGTACTTTGTCTCCTCACTTGACGACAACACAGCTTCGATCCCAATCTGAGAACCTAACGCGGCGACGTTCCCCCCACCCCTTTTGAGGGAACGAATAAAAGCAACATCGCCAGGTCGCTCCTGAATGGATATCTGCCGCCGTGAGTATCTCTTTTCGGCCTATATGCCTTTTGGACCTGGACCTTGGTTTCGAGTTCGTTCATCGCTCCGAAATTCATCAGTCATATACGAACGTCTGGAAGCGATGGGCTGCATGAACTGAGTATTTCTACGAAATGAGGAATGAATTGGAAGGAGGGGTTTACACGGGTACACCAATGACCGGGTGGGCTTGTGGCCAGCTTATTTTTTTTTACCTGTTTGGCTGCCGTTCACTTGACCTTTTTCATCAGACTTCACGCAGCGATGTCTCTCTGCAGCAGAAGACCATGGTAGCGCAGTCCCAGACACTAACTCCACACCGCTTTTGAGGGAGTGGCCAAAAGCAAAACTGACTCGTGATTCGTGGAAAGATGCCGTGCTATCCGCGGTTATGTGAGTGTATCTTGTACACACTTGTACTCATCATGGAATTTATATTTTTTGTTTGCTGTTCTCCATCTCCAGGGTGACGATCTATCAGGTTGTATGCGAACAAAGAAGAACCTGCGTACTGAGGTCCATCAATGGGTTCTTGGTCAGTAGTCGCGTCAGAGGGTCGCGTCGCTAATGCATCATGCCATCAGGATTCGTGCAGCATCTTTCCGACGGTCCAGAGCAACTCGGAGATGCAGCTGTGGATGCGCACCGGTATGACGATGCCACCTCCCACTATTCGACAGTGTTGTCGCTTGGCCACCCCCTCTCGACAAGGCATCCTTATCAAGAAAAGCAAACCATTGGATCGTGGAGGCAGGCATCACACGATGCAAACCAAATACGTCATTGTTCGTTCACGTAGCAACCTTATCGACACTCGTATTAACGTCGACAGTCAACGAGACACCCAGAAGATAAGGAAGGCGGCGGCCAATAGCCTCAAGGCGTTTTGATCTAGGGATTGTATGATGCCACGCGTCGGAAGAACTTGGATCATGCCTATCATTGCCTTGAGTGACGGAGTGTGGATTCACGTGTTCCGTAGCTCCTGACTCGGGATTCGGGAATCGATAAAGCATTCTCTCGGCCAGGGGGTACTTGGATCGTATCTAGTCTCATGCTCACGCATCCGAGTCTCGATGGACATGGGACTACACAGTAGTGGTAAAGCCTCAACAATTCAATCGCCTGAATAGCACAAGAATCCAGGACGACCCTAATGAATAAACCCATCCGCATCATGCTCTCGGAACGCCTGCATGGTAGTGGTATCCTAATATCAACGGCCATAGATACAACTTAAGATATTTTAGATAACAGTCCACAGTACTGAAAGCGGTATACGTATACTTTGAACACTAAGTAAGCCCGAATATTCATCGTTTCTGCCCTAATTTCACCATTTCAAACACACCTGGCGTCGGCGCCCGCAGCTTTTGCGCAGGCTTACCACCATCGACGTTCACTGCGTCTTTCCAGACGCAATCTTACGCGCACTGTGAGAGGCGACAGAGAGGGAATCGATGATGTCGCCACCAAGGCGCCACACAATCATGGACGGGAACAGGAGCCAAAGGCTATGTCAAGAGCAGTCGCAGGAAAGCCAGGGTATGGAGGAAAAGGTGGAGAGCAAGGAAATGAAGCAGTCATCAACACACGCAATATACACCCGCCAAGGACGGAGAGCGAAATACGCACCCGTTTGGAACTACCCACAAGAGCAATAAAGTGCCCCAGGGATTGTGCCCGACTGCACATCCACCGCAGTAATACTCTTGCGCCCAGTAGAGCACTGTCTTGGAAAGCGTCATAGTCGCCGCAGCGAACCCGACCAGGGGTGCACCAGGCCAGCTGGACACATGTGCAAGGTAAACGTAGAC
The DNA here is from genome assembly GCA_038091315.1 of Porphyrellus cyaneotinctus. Lineage (NCBI taxonomy): Eukaryota > Fungi > Basidiomycota > Agaricomycetes > Boletales > Boletaceae > Porphyrellus > Porphyrellus cyaneotinctus. The sequence continues at coordinate 8,857 of JBBPOF010000885.1, read as the reverse complement.
GAGGTTCAACATAGTCTCCACCAGATTGAGAAAGGCTGTGAAGGAAGTCAGATGGACATGAAATAAACTAAGAAAAACCTTACACTGTGCGTTAGTAAACCCGTTATTTTCTTCGAGTGCTTTCAAGCCATACACCTATGGGCCCACGATATTGGTTGGTATAACAACGTCGGCATCGTTGAGAATGTGGGCTCACGTAATCTATGCCCTGGTACAACCCGTACGGCTCCCAAATCCAGTGAAGGTTTCCCCCGATCATTGAGCGTGGTCTGTACGTTCCATGAGCTAGTGAGATCTTGCACAATCAGCAGAGCACAAATACCTCATAAAGCAGTACGAAGCATCCCAGACAACGACAGGTGCGGTCAAGAGGAACCAGAGTGTGATCCAGGTATAGGTCTTTACGGCCATATTTTCCACTAATCCAAGAAACAAAGGGAAGTGATCAGCGACCAGTACCAGGCTTGGGAACACAAAGGGACCGTAGGAAAAAACAACAACGATATGTACCGTACCACGTGAAAGTTCGGACTCCGGGCAATCAACATATGGGGCAACCCGCACGCTGCCAGTGGTTTCGCACGTCGAGAAGACGCTACTGTCCAACTTTGACGACTCTGACGACGTATATGCCTCATAGGCAGCATATTCAGAAGGACTTTTGACACATGGCCATGGCCCTGTCGTCCTTTCGAGTTCAAGTCTGGACTGTGTGGCGTGGGTGGGGGTGTCTTCGGTGAGGGGACCCCATTTGGAGACATGGGTAGCGGAGAAGATGGATCCCAGCGGGAGCCCAGACATCGTGGCGAGAGGTACAGTTAAGTGTGGTGGTAGAACGGGAGATGCCTTTGTTGATGCTCGCTACTTATTATTGTACCACATGCTGCTGCAGCGTGGTGTCTCCGGAGCTGCGCTAACGTGATTTTCTTGACCTCTTGTTCAAAATGTCGAGTTTCCAGACTGGCAATCTGATGGAGTTCGACTCCGTCGTCTTAGCAGACCGGTCCGCCGGGCCACGGGCCCGAAAAGTACCGTTGCGCTTCAGAATGATCGTGACCTGGTCACTAGATTATTGCACCACACACAGCAAATCGAACCACTGGTGGTGTGTTAAACATGTCATGCGATTGATCCAGGGTAGGCCATCCAAGCTGCGAGCATTTTTCGAGTCCATCACGCCTTCAAGTCGGTGCCGTTTGGTGCGTCTTTTGTGGGGGGACCTCCACCCGCTCCAGGTTATCACGGAAGTGTTGGAGCTGCGAGCACTGACCAACTTGAATGGATTTGTATTGAGGGATGACAAAGCCATATGGCTAGATAGGTGCTATGGTCATACGACCTGCAGGGGAAGAGGACGCCGATAGTTCCTAGCACCAGACCCCGTGCACGTCGATGACGATCTGTAAGGCCCACTGGCACACTAGTCACGTGCACGCTAGTATATCACCGCCGTTCCCCGTAGAGATACGATAGTTGATCTTGTACCCGTACGTCGTAGTCCACAGAGCTCGGTTCAGTTCTTTTGTGCCCGCTCGCCTAAGTGTTTCCACCGTTGGCCACCGTTGGCTTCCACGATCGCACGAAACCTGTGACTCACCGGTGCTATGAGCCTAATTGAGCGCATCATCTTTTGGTGTTCCAAACTCATGCACGATGTTGCAAGCGTTGTTCTGATCATATGGTACACGTACCTATCACCCTATCATAGACCATGCAGGGCTCTACTAAGAGGAGTTTACGTTTGAAAATCGCAATACGATAGTCACTCACACCAGTACAATACACGTAGGAAAAGGCATGGCGACGTAAATAAACAAGGATAAAATAAAATAAAAACCATTTCCACCACGGGGCGAAAGTAGAATTAAACTAATATTTCCATCGCTCGAAAGAAATGATGATGCTGAGAAATGCCTTAACAAAGAACCAGGTAGCTGGGTAGCTGGGGAAAGCACGTACCATCAACATAATTTGGGGGTCAGTTGGCTACTTGATTAATGTTTCCAGGATGGAGGGGTAGTACGCTTCTAGTAACAGCCATAAGCAAAACCAACGGCGTGCCAAACAACATAGAACATACGCCCTCGAGAGCCTCACGAGCTTCGGGTACCTAACAAAATTGACCTCCATATCAGTCCGACCAAACACAAGCACGGCACACCAAAACAGCAAAGACGAAAACGCACAGGAGAAGCGATGACCGCAGCAGCAGCAGCAAGAATGATGAGAATGGGCGAGAACTTCATGATGGGCTATTATGGATGAAGTGTGTGTTGGGGGAATTCATGGCCAGAGTGGCCCTTTTATGCAGCCCGGAAATCCAAGGCACGGATATAACGTGATGATAAGGGGACTACCTGGAAACTACATCTGCATGTCCAACTTGCGTTTCGCTCGCCGCCTGTCACATTTGACGTCAATGTAAGTCTGCTCTTGCTCCGTCCTAGCCGGGCTGGGTGTGCCCGTTGACATGTTTTGAAACAACACAGCCTGTCGCCTTGGACTGCATTCCCAATCCATGTGTTTTTCCTCCGACACGTTCACTAGTACATGCTGAGGTAAGTCAACTGATAACAGTACCACTTTTTTGGTGCGCAGTTTCGCGCAGATTTGCATTTTGTTCTGGTTGTTTTTGATGAAGGACTGCCCTGAACTGAAAGGCGGCTTCATTCAAGCCGGTACTACCGAGGCTCCGGGATTGCATATAATAGCCAAAACCGAAATCATGAAACCGATCACACCGGGTTATAACGTTGGCACTTGACGGGCCCCACCAGCACAACTGAGGCCAAATTTAAATTTGGGGACGACTAGTCAAAAAGAAAATCAAGGTCACGATCCAGTTGACTGGTGCGCACCTGGTGACGGAGACGATCACTTTATGACAACGGGGAACTTCCCGTCAGGCTCTTTCTGTAAATTTGTCACTATAATTAGTGGCAAAAATGACAGGCGACTCTCAACTAGGAAGGAACTACATGGCGCACGTCAAACGCTGTTGTCGAACACCATCCTTCTGTGGAGACCCAGACCAGCCATTTTAGGACAGTTGGGGAACTAAAGCGCTGAAACTCGTTTGAGTCGCCGACCGAAAGTTTTGGTCATCAGAAGATTCTGACGCTGTATAAGGCGAAGACCAAAAACGGTTGGTGAGGACTCTGACGAGCCCCTCTGTAAATGTCTGTACAAATGGATTTTGGCTCGCTTACAGCTCGCTCAGAGGTCAAGCTGTCCTGTCAAACATCCGAGCTCTCTACCGCCGAGTCGATTGCGGTCCCCCAGTTTGCAACATGGACTCGGATCAGCACAACCACCTCTCAAGGCTATCCATCTCAAAACTCACCTACTCTTGGGAGGGAGAATTTTGCCAACAACTTCAACATGACCACCCACTGACGAAACCCTTCCTCTACCCTCATTGCCGATGCAAGAAAACGGAAGGTCAGGCCAAGTGCACAGGCGGCGTCGAGAGATCGCTTTCTAAATTGAGGTTCCCCATCACTAGGTAGATCACGACGTGGAGTAGGCACTGTGTCCCAAATCTCCTCGAATCCACTCCTGAGAATGTAGTGGAAGGTTTGAACATCGTGGTTATAAATGCCTGGTCATCGATACTCTCGTAGAGCTGATGAGTCCATGGTCAATTGGCTGGGATTCGGAAGGAGCTGTGGGTGACAGAAGTACTGACGAGATATACTGCGGATGCGGATTTGATTTTCCTTGGACTCATAAGTATCAAGTACAAGGACGATAGCAAGGGCAGATAGTAGAAACAAGTCTTATCATCATCGAGAAGATAGTATGAAGTGAGGAAATCGAGATCCATAGTTGTGCCTACGGCGGCGGCGGTGTCTGTAATTTTATTTTATTTTTATAGCTTTTGTGCGACGGTTAACAGAAAATATTATCCGAAGTCAACTGAGCTCAAGCCGACAGCTGTCCGTGTTTCTCTAAATCCTGACGGGAAGTCACCCAATCACCAAGTCTTGTATTTTTTTTGCCGGCGGACATCATCTCGATTTCTTAACAGTGGCGCTCAGAGTCCCGTTTATGCCCTTGAGCATGTACATAGATAAAGGACAGAAGCATGAACTTGAAGGAGGGAGTACAATCAAGTCCCAAGACGACCATCGACCATTATGCACATCCCACTTGAAGATTACACCAACGGGGCCAGATGATCTCCGTGCACGGCGACACCTCAACCACTATCATGATGACAGACACCTTGTTGCTATCCACTGCCACATGCATTATTGAAATATTCCTTGTGCGTTATGCATACGACAAGACACTCGTCAAACAAAACCCAGTTGGTCAGTGTACACGAATGCCAGCGAGTTTTAGAGCTGCCAAACCAGTTGTGACACCGAGTGAGAAAGCTACAAGGAGACTGTCATAACAAAATGTGTCTGACGGCGGCACAGTAGTTGCAACCGGATCAGCCCGAGATAGTGCGTCAAGATAGCTAGAATTATTGACAGCAAGTGACGTATTGTGGGCCTGCTCCAGAGCAGGGAGACCATCGAAGCTGCGAGCGTTTTCCACAGCCCACCACGCCTTCACACCATTTGGTGCCTTTTCTGTGGGAGTTGTGCCTCCGCCCACTCCAGGTTATCACAAAATCACTCGAGTTATGAGCGCTGAGTGATGGATTTGTATTGAGGGATGCCAAAGCCGCACGACTAGAAAGGTGTGGAGCGATGGTCAGAGACGATCTACGGGCAACGGCATGAGTAGGTGCTCACCATAGCGACAATGTGCACATCGATGACAATCACTGCGCACGGGCCTGCCTTGCGGCTCGCCAGGGATATGAGAGCATCATATTCAGGTGTACAAAACTCATGCACAACACCTGCACCACGTTGTCAAGATCATACCAATACGATAGGTGCAAACGACGAGACACATATATACTTGTCACCCACATTCTCAGGATCCGTGGCACGCCTTCGAAGGCGTGGAACACAATTGTAACCCTGCCATTCCCCGCCTCTCGTATGTGCGCAATGGTCTCAACACATAAGCAGATAATGTTGGGCACAGACAGGGGTAGAAGTAGAAATCGGGGCTCACTACTACTGCCCATACCAAACATGATTCTTGTTCAGGATGTGAAAGCTCTCGATGTATCCCTTGGGCGACACGTTGACATGCCCATTGAGGGCAGCAGTGGCGACCCAGTGCATCTTTTGCCTCGCGGTCCATTCGAGACGTTTGGCTGGGATCTCATCATAGAAAATGGCCATTTTGTGGTAGGACATGGGTCGTGGTAGGGAGAGGAAAAAAAGCGAAAGAGATATCGAGGGAGAGTAGCCTCAGGCTGGGGTGTGTCTTACGGTAACCATACCGGGCGCCGTGCCAGGCCGATGGTGAGTCCACGCTGGAGGAGCCACGTTGGTATTTTCAGCCTGCTGTCAATGTGTCGCTCTGAAAAAAGGGACGAGAACACAGGGAGAACGCAGACAATACGACTTGGTGTTCAAACGTCCATGTGCCGGAGAAGGCTTGCTTCTGGGGCGCGTGTGATTAAAGCGGCATTATGTAATGCTGTTCCTCGTTTCACGACTTCAGAGTCACATGACCATGGTCGAGTTCACGTACGAGAACCGTCAACGTTGTATGGGCGACACTTTCCAAAATCACAACAAAGTGAGCACCCACCATCATGTTCAACGCCATGGCTATGGTAGCCTACTGGTTCTTTAGACACCCGAGCATGATTAGACACATCGACCGGTCAATGTCCACGCACCCCGCTTCCTTGCGCTCATGCCCTGTGAAACGGTCCGTGCCGAAGTCGTATAAATACCACAAGACAGGTCTTCGTCCGTTCAAGTAAACCATCATGATTCTTTCTGCAATTTTTGGTGGTCTTTTGCTCACCACAACATTGGCGTGGGGTCATACTCCCTTGCCACGTCAATCCACTGAGAGTGTCTCATATTCGTTGAACGTCACAAATTGTCCAGGTACATTTCCGCTATGACCCACGAATCTTGTATTGACGTACCACAGGCTACACCTTGGGATCTCTGACGGAGTCTGAGCATGGTCTGACTGCTCAGCTGTCGCTTGCCGGAACACCTTGTCACGCGTTTGGCACGGATATAATCAACCTCACTATTCAAGTTACCTACCGATCTCAGACGACGTGAGTCACTCAAATCCAAGGATTCACCTGTCTTATGTCCTTTGCGTTTAGTATACACGTCAAAATCTACGACACTGCGAACCAGCAATTCACAATCCCCGAGTCTGTCATCCAGCGTCCACCTGTCCCAACAGAATCATTCACAGGATCGTCTGACCTCGTCTTCAATTACGACGTGGCACCATTCGCCTTCTGGATCACTCGCCGCTCCGATCCTGATGCAATGCCCATATTCGACACCAGAATTACATCGCTCCCTCCGACACCCATTCCACCTTTCAACTCCTCGGATGTTAGAACAGCGTTTGATGGGTTCCCTCTCGTGTTCGAAGATCAGTATCTTCAGGTAAACGAACTGCATCCCTGAAAAGTACCGCAAGCTGATACATGAAATAGATCGCCTCAGCACTCCCATATGGTACAAATATCTATGGTTTAGGTGAGGTCATTGCCAGCAGTGGTTTCCGACGCGATATCGGTACGGATGGTGGTGTTGGCACTATCCAAACCCTCTGGACCCGCGATGTCGGAGATCCTATTGACCAGAACGTGTAAGGTATCTGAAATTGCAGCGACGTACGACTGACGCCGCAAAGGTATGGCTCACATCCCATCTATCTGGAACATCGCTTCAATGAGACAACCAACACATCGTCGTCATCTGGAGTTCTGCTACTCAGGTAATGTAATTTAATGTCGTCACAGCACACATTGTAATAATTTGGCAGTTCTGCGGGATCTGATATCTTTCTGCAAACACCGCCTAATTCGAAGGTGTCGCTTATCGAGTACCGGATGATTGGTGGAATTCTGGACTTCTACTTCTTCTCTGGACCCACTGATACAGAGGTAATTGCTCAATATGGGGCAACGATCGGATATCCGATGTGGCAACCAGCTTGGGGGTTCGGATTCCACCTGTGCAGGTAGGCCATGACTATACGAGTTTACTTGATTGTCTAGGAATTAAGTGTGTACTATGTGAGATGGGGATATGTCAATATTAGCGAAGACATCGCAAACGTTGCTGCCATGCGCGCTGCGAACATTCCTCTGGAAGGTCTGTTCTATCCTATACTTGATGTCACTCGGCTGAATGTGAAATTAGCGCAATGGAATGACATTGATTTATATCATGCATTCCGTGACTTTACAATCGATCCCGTGAGATTCCCTGTTGACGAGCTCCAGCAATTCATCGAGCAATTGGTCAGTCATCTACTGTAGTGGTAAGCAAAGTGACTGATTCGTTTCGTTAGACTGCCGACCACCAACATTGTAGGTGTTTCATTGAGGACACGTAACGTCCAATCGTGTGTTGAACTGTTACATTTCGTAGATATTCCTATTGTAGATGCAGGGATTGGTGTTATTGTCAACGCAACTGATACCGTGAGTTCTACCTCCGCATTCCCATTCTCTCCTTACAGATTCGCAAAGTACTACCCATTTTCCGATGGACTCGCGAGGCAAGTTCGATCGAATTATTTCGCAGCACGTTCCACCTCACACTGTGCAGTGATGTATTCATAAAAAACCCGGACGGGTCCTCCTATCTCGGACAAGCTTGGCCCGGTTATACAGTACGTTTATTAACACGCTGCACGTGTTCCTATTGACTATTCCGTTGTCATCAGGCTTTCCCCGACTGGTTTGCAGAAAACACTCAAGCATGGTGGACGGAGGTGCTGGAGGACTGGATTGAGCTTGGAGTCAAATTCTCTGGTGTTTGGCTCGATTTGAATGAGCCAAGCTCCTTCTGCAGTTACTCCTGGTAAGTCGAGCATGGCCTCAAACAGATTGGGATTTACGCAATGAACAGTGGTACTGGCGCAAATTTCTCGGCGTTGCAACCATTCAGTGTGATTGGAACTGTCGCAACTGGGTACCCTGAATGGTTAGTACGTCAGTTAGACATTTTCCACTGCACTGATTCTTTGACAGTTACAACGAAACGCTCTGGGGACCTAGTGGCAACATGACAATCAACGGAACGTCGACCAACTCTTGCACGCCTGAAACTACAGAGATGCTGTCAAGGCGTGACGTTGGTGCTGATGGCGAGCCAAACGTTAATCTTACTTACCCACCATACGCCATTCACAATGGTCAGATCTTACATCATTCCGTTCGGTCTGCGACTGACCCGTGCTCCCTGCATGCAGGTTATGGGGCACTCTCTAGAAATACGCTCGCCACAAATGCAACACATTTCGGTGGCTATGTTGAGTTTGACGTTCACAATCTATATGGGATGATGGAAGGCAAGGCCACGTATCTTGCCCAGCAAACCATCTTCAATGGGAAGCGTCCTTTCCAAATCAGTCGTTCCACCTTCCTGTCTTCGGGAAAGTGGACTGGCCATTGGGTATGTTCTGTCATTTTCGGACGGTTCCATGCACGTTCTTATTCATTCTTCAGCTCGGTGACAACTACAGCAAATGGCAATACATGTACTTGAGCATCCCAGGGATTCTACAATTCCAGATCTTCCAGATTCCAATGGTTGGTGCTGATGCATGTGGATTCAGTCAGTTCTGTTTCGCGAAAATGAGGCGGACGCATTCTAATATTTTTTAGATGACAATACCGATGAAGAACTCTGCAATCGGTGGATGCAGCTCACTGCCTTTACCCCGTTCTACAGGAATCATAACACCTATGGTGCCCTCCCGCAGGAACCCTATCGATGGGACAGTG
>JBBPOF010000884.1:0-15337 GCA_038091315.1 Porphyrellus cyaneotinctus | reverse complement strand
TACATAGAGATTCCCCCCGGACGACAGGAACAGACCTTAAGCGCCAATGATTTCATATTCTCGTTATCCGAATCTGCGCAGACTTGCACCGGAATTCGGATCTTGGAGTCGTCGACCTTGTTCCGTTGGATGAGGGGCCACTTAACCATGGCTTCGAGGGCCTATCAGAAAAGTGCTCAATACGAATGAGACGAAGCCCAAAGAGGATGAGAAACCCACGAGAATGGTAACTTCCATGTCCTTGGCATGGTCTTGGAGTATGTTCGTCATGAGACTAAACCCACGCAAGCGCATGATTTGCCGAAGAGCTGCCTCGTTCTCCGTGATCTTGTATCAAGTGAGTCGATGCGCTGGCGTTGGTCATCACGGCAGCATACCTTTATTCGAGTGAGGAGCTTGGAAAGGACTTTCTTGCTCTGCGTCTGCCGGATTGCCTGTACCACCTTTGGAATATCCTTTTCGATGAGAGGCTTAAGTTCAGGCTGCGAGGAAGAGGTTGATCATCAGGCACGGGACAACGAATTTTTGGATGGTAAAGTACCACATAATCCTCGTCAAGCTTCTTGCTTTTTCTCTTCTTGTTACCCTTAAGTTCTAGTTTTGCTTCCTCATCGATTCCCAGAGCTGCCGTGGTACAATGTAGTTCAGATTGTAGGGATACGAGAAGAAAGACACGTACCATCAAGAAGGAGATCGTCCATCCCACCGATGTCTGTTTGAGTCTTGCCGCCAAGGTAACCCACACAGTTCGGTTCTCCACAGTAACAGGGTTGTGGGTCGTGTCTGATAATTACACTTATCCAACATTCGACCGTCTCAAGTGGAAATGTAAACGTACCCGTATCGATCAACGTTGTAGTTGAACGTCAATTCCTCAGCTTTCTGGATAAACCGACGTGCAAAGATGCCCATCCGGACGCGCTCGCCTACCTGCCACTTGGCAACGTAGCAGTTTGGGCTACAGCTGTGATTCGCGAAACGACCAATCCCGCCTCTCTTGGTCGCATCAATGTACTAAGACATAGAGATGAGTGAGACGTAAAGAAAGGATATTGGAATACCTACTTCATCTTTTTGTAGCATCATAAAGTAGAAGTGCCGGATGCCTTCTTCGGCATAATCTCGCATGCGCTTCTTAAACGATGGATGTGATACCACATCGCCAATGTACTCATAGATGAACGCATCCCTGTAATGATCCACGGGATGGTCAACCGTTTGATGACATGAGTGCACAAGAACATACTTTAATATATCAGAGACAGCCCGTAACCCATAACCTTTCTTTTCCGTCAATACAATCTCGATTTTGGCGTATTCCTTGCGTTGAAACCTAGATTTGATGTTGTGGAAAGAGGTTAGGATGCACTCTTCATCAGCAGAGCGCATGTACCCACCGCTGGTTCTGGCAATGGGCCCGACACCGACAATCGTCTGGTAGACATTCCACCTGCGTGAGCCGATTGATACAATCTGAGTCCTGCCCACATGCATCTGATGGGACGTCGACGCCTGCAACGACGAAAAGGCGCCGGACCGTACACCCACCACAAGAAAGCAATCGGTTACTACGTATTCGAGACTACTGCTAGGACGAAGAATCGTAGAACTGACCATGCTCGTAGACGCAGTCGCACGTCATGCTCTCCAGAGCCTCCCGTGAACGTCCGAGTGTGTTGTACTGGTAGTGATTTTCGGACAGCTCGGTAAAGGTCGCCCTGGCTTGCTCCTCCGCACGGGGAAGGTCGCCTATGAGCTGAGGACCTGCACGTCTGGGCTTCCCATTTGCGGGTGCTGGTGTGCTTGATTCTGACTTTTCGCCCTTGAGTCGAGGAGAAGGTGAGGGGGAGGTCTTGACGGATGGTGTCTCAGGTGGAGGTTTGACGTCGTGGAGGTCTTCAAGCCCTGGTGGATGGTCTACTAGTACTTGTTTGTCTTCACACTTGATATCGTGGATCAGTAACGGAGGAGTAGATGGGCCCTGACGTCGAGAGGGACGTTCGGACATGGCGATGATGGTAAGGTGCGTTGTGTCAACGACAAAACGAGTAACAATACGGCAGCGAGCGCAACGTCGAGCACGACAGCGACACTGGCGACGTCGTCAGCACCAGATACGACACGAAAACGGTGTGACGAGGCTACAGACCTTGTTGTTGTGTGAGGGGCCTACCGTGGCCAAAAGTCTGGCGACAACGTCCACCAACTGGCGCAATGACGTCCGCGTCGACTTCAAAAAAGCGAAAGCGCGACGACAACGAGACAAAGATCTCGTTCGCGCTGTCCGACCAGCCAAAATCGCAGCTGGGTCCTGTCCTTGGTGAGTGACCACTACGCTCGCTCGTGGTCGTGCACGGTTAACAAGTGTTTGTCGCCACCACAGCCAATTTTCCTGCTATGAAACCACCCGGGTCCACACCGTTCCATTGTTATCAGACAATAAAGGCTTCGGTGGACGAGGACACCCAGTTCGCGGAGCTGCCCACACTCGTCGCCGGTGAGACCGATGCCATCGACTTTTTCTCGTCCTCAGAGAGTCGCCAGGCATCCGTTGGGTCTCGGTGGGTCTCCAGCTGGTCTTTTCGTTCTTTCACCTCACTCGCATCCAGGTATTTTGTTGCCGTGCATAACAAGCGCACCAATACGACGACGATTCGCGAGGCACCCCTCCATATCCTTACACACCAAGTCAAGGCTCTCAAATCTCTCAAACCCACACAAGTTTCCACCTTGCAGCGCCTCGAAGCCCGTGCCGCCCTTGGCGAGTCCTTTGGTACCAAAAAGGCCAAGCGAGCCATCAAAGCTCAGGAACGAAACAAGGTGGATGTATCCGCGATGGAGACCGTTGCAGAACACTTGCAGGAGAGCATTCAACGGAATACGCAGGCTTTGCCTTCAAATGGTACGTCTTCAGCTGTTGTATAGTTTGTATAGTAAAGATCAGGGTGACGAGACACGTCCGGCAGAGGAGGCGCAAGCCACGGCTGATAGTACGCGTTTGATTCCGCAATACAATCCAGATGCAGAGACTCCGTCCGAAATCTATCCGTTGCACAATATCATCCCAGAAGCGGAATGGAAGACCTTATCGCCCTCGGCGATCATACAAGTTCCTTCGAGCAAGGAGCGACAAGCCCTCCTCTCATACCAACGATCAAAGTGGATAAATATAAAACTAAAACACGTCTGTGCTTCACTTTCCCCGAGTAAGACGCACGTGTAAGTTGTCCTCGACCTTTGTCGGTGATGAGTGGAGAGCTGATGTCATGACCAGCAAGATCCTAATGTACATCTCGATCATGATGTCCTTCCGAAATCTGACTCTTCGTAAATTCGACAAGTCAACAATTTACGAGAGGCTCTCCGCTGTTTCTCCCATCGTCATTGATGGCCTTTTGTCTAGATTCACGGAGACTCCCAGAGGATCAACAGAGTTGGCTTGTCTCCCAATTCGAAATCAGGGAATCGGGTTTTACTGATGGTGGCCATTAGACCGCAATTGACGCCCCAAACCGAGACACTGTTGCTTACACATATGCTCGCGCTATGTCTCCGTGTCGATGACTATGCGACGGACACGACATTGATTGCAAATGATCTGAGCCAAAAGGTTGCAACGTAGGTCAGCATGCTACTTTCGTGTATCTTTTCTTATATCGCACTGTTAGCATCAACACGCTGTTCAAGTCATTAGGCTGTAAAATCAATAAGTTGACCATGCACGATCTTAAGCGTCTCGGTCTTCCGGATAGTGCTGGAGAGACGAAGAGAGCCGTACTCAGTCCCCCATTAAAATTCCCGAAATCGCGGGCCAAAAGACGCGCGTGAGGAATGGTTGAAGGCAAGGCCTCAAAGACCCGAGCTTTGTGTCGTTTCCGCTCGCTGATATGGTACCTTTTTCAGGAGTACACGGGTGGTTATTTGTATGCATACGATCGCATGTCTAGAAAGAAAGTATGAATACATTTTCATCGTTGAGCATCTGCTTGTATCTGCTGTGTGACCCGATATCCTCTCGTAGCCCTCGGAGACTCGACAACTGGATGAGAGTGGAGGGTATTAACGCACGGCATGATACCCCGGCTTTCAAACGTAACCCCAAACCCTTGTTTCCGACGGTAATGTCGAACGGATCCAATATGCCTTGCAGTCCAAAACCTCGATCTGTCTGATTATCGATAAACACGAGGTGACGCATATATAAGGTGTTCTACCCTTGGCCACCAAGGTCGACTTTCTTTCTTCACAAACAACCCATGTCTAGCACCGAGGAATCCAGAGGCGGTCTGTTCGGGGAGTACTTGACTGCTGTCACACAAGTTCTCTCCAAACAGACTGATTCTGCCAACCGATCGCAATACATACTCCCGCGACGCTCTGTTGGGCAAATTGCCTGTTCTCTTTGATACCATGCCTGACGTACAAATGCGCAGACCGTAATACAATAACCGCCACAGCGGATGTACTCGTAGGAAGTTAGGAACTGAGAATAGGTGACGCCGTTCAACACGAATGACTGTCCCACTCATGGAAACTCGCATCACGTTTGCACCATCTACTCGGTTATGATGCCATGTGCGCACATAACAATATATCGTTCGTCGTCTGTCCTCGCTCATAGCATGGCGATCCGAATACTGAGCTGCATAGTCCCAGGTCCGGTGAGAGCGAAAGAGAGGTTGACGGTAGCCATATACGCAGACGGCAGACAGTCGCTCTAATCTAAGCAGTTGAGAGCGAGTGCACAACAACGGATATCACTACACCTGTACATGCTGATTATCGAGCATGTATTGGATACCCCGTCCAAGCGTTTCCAACATCTTTGGTTTCACCTCTGTCGACACCCCGATCGAGATATCAATCGCCCGATCAGCTTGCCATACGCCATCGTCTCCTCTCACGGGGTTCGAATTGAAGCACCTCACTATATCCTTGAAGACTCCGCAAGTATAGAATCGGGTACCACCAGGACACCCAAAATGTGCAGCACACCAATCGATCCTAACGCGAACATGAGCGTGTGGATTTCAAAAGAAAAAAAAAAGGGTCGGCTTACACCACGTTCGAGTCGACGAGTAACTCGTTATCATGATACAAATACGGGATCAAACTCCCAGCATTTGCTGCTTCGATCATGTGTTCGGCTTTCAACGATTCGAGAAGCTGGATGCAAGATGGTTCGCGCGAGCGTACGAGTGAATCTCGAATACCAGCCGCAATCCCCGCCAAATCCATGGGGACTTTGGCGATAATCTGTCAAATCCAAGATCATTTGTGAATGCATTTGCAGAGGATCCGATGGGATTACGAACAAGCAGTACCAAATTACCTGCCATGTTCTCTTGAATGAACGGAGCACTGACGTGACGATACTGAAAACACCATGAGTATCATCGCACTAAGTGAACCGATTGACTCACACTGGCCACGTTGACGACCCCTTGCACTGCATTGCTTCTGTGGTGGTTCAATACGGTGGCGAGGTATGCAGTGAGACAGTCATGTTTCGACACGTATTTTTTGTCAGAACCCAGTGCCGAGCGAAGCACCTCGAGATCTTGATTATCAATGCGCCACCTCACATTTTCAAGGTCTTTGAGCAACTCCATAAATACAGCCTCATCGAAGTGACGAGTCGGATGGGGTGGAGCTGAAAGCTTGGCCTCCGTAGATAGTATAGGGAAACGGTATTTCTTGAAAGTTGGGGATGCAAATTCAGAGGGTAGGTCTTGGTAAAATTGGGAGAGCGTATGCGTAATTCGCGACATCATGATGGCATCACCTTGTGTCAGCAATCAGAACCATGCAAATAGCATTCAAAAGAATCCACAAACAAAGGGAGTGATTCCAAGTGACACCGATACATGTTTCATCACCGAAAAGCGTTAGCTTCAGACGAAGCAGAGGTGAATCACCATTGACGGGGTTAACGCCCATTGGGTGCTGGTTGAGAAGTGGAGATAAATCATCCTGGAGGACCCAATTGCCATCCAGGAATGAGTCAGTGCTCATGCCGAACTTGTACTCGATGTCCATGGGAATACCTGAATTGGTGAGTTTGATCTAAGGGAGGTAAGTTGTGAGTTCTAGTTGGTTCCTACGGATTGGCTTACAGAGAAAAGACCATCGGTGCATTGAAGTCGTCCTGCAGCGTGTGGGTATAGTTGTAGGACACTCGACAGAGCGTCTTCAAACTTGAATACATCGAGTTTGGTCGGAACGACATGGACGTTGTCAAGCTGAAAGAATCTTACATGAGGACGGGGGGAGAATCGTTGTGAAGACGTACGTATAAGAATGTGGAATCCTGGCCTGGAAGATCGACATGGGTATCATCTGCGAGCAAAGTCGGTAGTTTGGGTTGCACAAGGTGCTGAGTGACAGACATGACTGAGTAGGGTGAGGACTCGCTGGTCCATCACATAGCGTTATTTTTGTTAGAGTTACTAATAGCATAACTGTAAGGTACGGTAGTCAGGCAAGTGCTATGTCTTAGTCACATACCCCATTCGGGAATCAAAACTTCTGTCGGCATTTGCCGATTTACTTTCCCCCACACCGCTTTGTTACCTTGCCACCCCTATCACTGGTTTGTATTCAAGTTGCCATTCTGCTTAGGACTGAAATATGATGGCGGCGGAGCCTGGCCCCCCCTGCGGTGGAAATATGGACTCAAAACCCTCCATGGGTACGTCCGTCACTGTGGCTAGTGTCCACAGTTCGTATAGTACAGGTAGAATACGGGCGATCCAAATCCCGAATGTGTGGAGAAAGCATAAGAAAGCATGATCGCCTCGTTTCCGGGGATGCCGAAATACCCACATGTTTCTTGACTGTGCGTCTCAGATTCAGAATACCCCACCAGAATGACTACAAGAGCTTAGTAGTGATTTCATTCCTATAAGCAAGTCTTTTGTAAGTAATACATCGATGCATGAGATACAGAAAGAGCGTGAATTGCGCAGCAAGTACATGAAATGATGAGTGCCACTAGAGACTAGAATGAGTGTGACAGATGTGAAGAATGAGAGACAATGAATCGCGATTCAGGGCAAGTCCCGCTTAAACAAAGACCTTGTTTCAGAAATGCCCTCCTTTGCGGAACTCCTTCCTTGCTGGAACTCCCATGTTCACGGGGGAGCCAAACGCCCTCTGAAGGCTCTCGACCTCCTTGCCCTTTCGAGACCGGCCAAAACTTAACAGCGCTGCGACAGGCGATTTTTTGGCTTTATGACCTTCGGTCGCAGAGGGGACGCGTCTGAGAGGAACGAGAGGAGCACTTTCCGGAAGGGAAATCTCATCGAGCGAGACTTGCTGAAAGGTGTGGCCACCAGGGCCCGTCATGGCATGACCGCACGAGGGTACGTTTACGAAATTCTCCTGTCTGGACGGATAATATCTTTCAGTGGCAGACGCTCCAGCCGCGGCCATCCTGGTAGGAGGATGCATAGGGAACGCTGCCGTGTTGCTTTCAAGGGTAGTCCACGGAGCAATGAGCGCGAGGTTCGCATAACTCTCTTGGGGTAAAGGGGTTGCGTCTGCAAAGGGGTGTCGCTGAGAGTGGCCAGGGCGCAGGTGGGTGGCGGACGCCATGCGACGGGGTTGGAGTTCTGGTGTGCCTGCTTGAACGTAGGTATGACGCACGACGTTACCGAGCGACCGGGAGTCCAGACAAGCGCACTCGGTAGAGCAGAAAAGGAACTCGTGGGATTCGACCGCCTTGCGACCACAGAAGCACATAGTGGGGGGGAGGGGGAGTAAAACCATGTCGTACTAGTAGTTGAGTAGAATTCAATCAAGTAGGCGCAGCCTTGAGATTGGAAGGTAGATGACTCTGCGAGAGTGGTGCCAATGCGTGATGGGAAGGTGTCTAACCTGACGGCCTATTTATCATCCCCAAGCTTGTGGACGACATGTCATTTTCTTTTGTTTTGGGTGGACAAAGCGTGCTGCTCACCACCACTGGCCTTGACCGCTTTGATGAGGTATGCATTGTGGGTTCCACAGACGCATTGAAAACGGGGACAGTGGCCCATTTGCCCACACCCGGACAATGGCCAAGGTCCTCGAAGTATTTAGATGCCATGTAAAAGGAAGACGGAGAGATACCAATAATATGCCATGGTACCGGCCGACCGACCTCGAAAATGACTTGAAGATCACAGCTATTCACTGTTATTGACGGAGCGTTTTGTGGGCTTGGTTGGGTAACGATCGGGATCCAACATGTTGGTATTTGCGTGAGAGCACACATAAGTAGTACGACGTCCCAGTGGTAAATGATTCGCAACTCCGCTAGGACGATCAGACCTTACCGTGACCGCAAGCGGCATCGCGTAAGTTACTCCAAATGAACCGCCGTTCCAGCCTTAACAAACCACGGGCTGGCAGACAATCCAATCCTTCGTGAACTGGATCCTACTCGTCATGAACTTACTCGCGACGGAGGACACAATCGGCGATACTACTACTATCATGCGAAATCGACAGGTAACTACCCATGAGCCAGAAACGATCGGCCCTTCCTGGGTCAAGGGGCGGATCAAGGATTGTTTCGGGATTAGCGACATGCATATGGGGCCCGTGTCCCTGTATTTAGGAATTGAAGAGCACCTACACCACAGCGGATTTACTCATAGAAACTGAGAACTTGAATAGATAGTAACGCCGTTCAACACGAACGACTGTCCCGTTCATGGAAACTCGCGCCATGTTTTCACCGTCTGCTTGGGCATGACTCCATGCACATAACAGTATATCGCCTGTCGTCTGTCCGCATCGAACGGCATGGCGATCTGAATATCGAGCTGCATAGTCCCAGGTCCGATAGTACTTGCCACAGCTGACTGTGAGCGAAAGAAGTTGATAGTGGCATTTCCATATACACAGACGGCAGACAGTCACATTTAAGTACTTGAGAGCGAGTGCACAACAACGGAGATCGATATCACTACACCTGATTATCGAGCATGTATTGGATACCACGTCGGAGCGTTTCCAACATCTTTGGTTTCACCTCTGCCGACACCCCGATCGAGATATCAATCGCCCGATCAGCTTGCCATACGCCATCGCCTCCTCTCACAGGGTTCGAATTGAAGCATCTCAAGGCATCCTTGGAGACTCCACAAGTATAAAACCGGGTGCCATCAGGACATCCGAAGTGTGCAGCACACCAATCGATCCTAACGTGAACGTGAGCCTGTGGATTCCAAAAGAAGAAGGGTCGGCTTACGCTACGTTTGAGTTAACGACCAACTCATCATCAAACGAATACGGGAATGGATTCGTAGCATTTGCTGTTTCGATCATGTGACAGGCTTTAAACGATTCGAGGATATAGATGCAGGATGGTTCGCGCGAGCGTACGAGTGAATCTCGAATACCAGCCGCAATCCCCGCCAAATCCATGGGGACCTTGGCAGTAACCTGTCAAATCCAGGATCCTTGGTGAATGCATTTGGAGAGAAGTCAATGGGAATACGAACAACCAGTAACAAATTACCTGCTACGTTCTCTTGAATGAACGGAGCACTGACGTGACGATACTGAAAACACCATTGGGTGTCATCGCAATAAGTGAACTGATTGACTCACACTGGCAACGTTGACGACCCATTGCACTGCATTGCTTCTGTGATGGTTCAATACGGTAGCAAGATAAGCAGTGAGACAGTCATGTTTCGACACGTATGTTTTTTTTTGCTTATGAAAACCGAGTGCCGAGCGAAGTGCCTCGAGATCTTGGCTATCAATGCGCCATCTCACGTTTTCGAGGTCCTTGAGCGACTCCATCAATGCAGCCCTATCAAAGTGACGAGCTGGATGGGATGGGCTCGCATCCGTAGATAGTATAGGGAAGTGGGTTTTCTTGAAAATTGGGGATGCAAATTCAGAGGGTAGGCCTTGGTAAAACTGGGAGAGCGTATGCGTAATTCGCGACATCATGATGGCATCACCTTGTCTCAGCAATCAGAACCATGCAAATAGCATTCAGGAGAATCCACAAACAAAGGGAATGATTCCAAGTGACACCGATACATGTTTCATCACCGAAAAGCGTTAGCTTCAGACGAAGCAGAGGTGAATCACCATTGACGGGGTTAACGCCCATGGGGTGTTGGTTGAGAAGTGGAGATAAATCATCCTGGAGGACCCAATTGCCATCCAGGAATGAGTCAGTGCTCATGCCGAACTTGTACTCGATGTCCATGGGAACACCTGAATTGGTGAGGTTGATCTAAGGGAGGTAAGTTATGAGTTCTAGTTGGTTCCTACGGATTGGCTTACAGAGAAAAGACCATCGGTACATTGAAGTCGTCCTGCAGCGTGTGGGTATAGTTGCAGGACACTCGACAGAGCGTCTTCAAACTTGAATACATCGAGTTTGGTCGGAACGACATGGACGTTGCTAACCTGAAAGAATCTTACATGAGGACGGAGGGGAGAATCATTGGGATGAAGACGTACGTATAAGAATGAGGAATCCTGGCCTGGAAGATCGACATGGGTATCATCTATGAGCGAAGTTGGCAGTTTGGGTTGCACAAGGCGCTGAGTGACAGACATTATTGAGTGCGGTGGGGACTCGCTGGTCGCGACTGCCACCAACGTACTTATTTTCTGCGTCCGAAGCTATTCACTCAAGTGAGATGGAATGTCAAGGTTTCAGCTGCGACGAACATGACCGTGATGTGCGAAGTGGCAACTTGGTGACAGCATTTTTCATAATGCCTTGACACTCACATTGCATCACGCCGCTCATTCGCCACCTTGACAAACTGGACGACTCATCTTGTGGAAAAGTATACTCAGTGCTGGACAGAGTCCGAGACTGATGTATTGCATACCTGTAGAAGGATATAAGCACGAAGTATGTAATATGCAGAATCTCACCTCAGTGCTAGATGGAGACTGAGATGTAGATACGCGCATCGAGACATCTACTTGATTATGTAATACGGGAATACCCGAGTCCGTTTGTACCGGAACTTTTCATGAACGCATGAATATTGCCCAAGAAAAGGGATCTTTGTTGTTCACTTGACATCAGTCAAATTCCCTCCAGCGGCTCTCTCGATCGCCTTGACCATCGCTTCCAGCCGCTTCTCCATCCCTCCCTCCTTTACCCTCTTCTTACCCCGTCGTCGGCCAGCGCCATTCCTGCCCGCCCCCTCTTCCTCCTCTTCCTCCACATCTGCCATCCTCGTCCGCTCAACCATAAACTCGCCCACAAAGCTCGCCACGGCCTGCTCCCCAATCTCGCCATGCGCCCGATTTCCCCATCGCCACTCATACGCTTGTGGGCTCTCCTCAGTATTTCCGTTTCCCTGTGTGGCAGAGACCCGTCCGCGGCGTTTACCCGTGGACTTGGTATCACCGAGATGGATTCGGTCGAGGTAGCCCTGTCTAACAAGATGTTGGAGGAAGACGTCGATGGACATGGAACGATGCGTGGATTGGGCGTTGGATGGGATTTGCCCACTGGGTGGGATACGTAGCCGTTTCAAGTTGGCCCTGAGGTCCACTGCACGATGGGACAATGACAATGACATCGTTCCTGTGGTGAGTAAAGGCCGAGGAGATAACGCAAAGACGTACATTCAGAGATTGCCCGTCCGTTAACCAAAATGAGTGCGAGAATGACGTGAAGTAAACCCAGTGCGGCGAGTTGATCGGCGGCGCTCCAGGCGATGATACTGCCATAGTTGCGGGGCATATCGTCGTCGTCATCGTCGTTGGGACCCTCGGCAAGTTCTTCTTCGAGGAGACGTTCGTCAGATAATGCAGCTTGTTCGACTATGGTCGCGTCCAAAGTTGAGCGGAGGATGTACGTTTTGGAGCCTGCCGCGGTGGCTGAGAGGGTCGGAAGAGTCAAAACGGAAGTGATGAGACTAGGGAAAGAGCAAACCTCTTTTCTTGACACCGGTGGCGTTTTCAAGGTCCTCTGAAGGATCCTGGTCACGATAGTTGCGGGCTTGGAGTTCCACGAGTTCCATAGCAAACGTTTTGCGCAAGAGGGCCTGTGCCTTGAGTAATACGGTGTTGAACGAGCGGGTGTGCGAGCCAAGGACTAGATGCCCTATCTTGGGGGTACTGAATGAGTAGAATGAGATGTATGCATACCTTTCTTGTTGATGTCCTCGCGACGCAAGGGGACGCGTTTGTGCTCGGAGAAGAGTGCAAGACGAACTAGGTCGCGCGCTTTCTTATCGAGGTGCTAGTAATCAAGATGTATATGATTGGGACCACACAACTGCGAACTCGGCGGACTCACGTCGTCTGAATCGCCACCATCCTTGCGTCTAAGGTCGACGTCCATGTCGACGTCTGCATGCATGTTCTGGCTATCGTCATCATCATCGTCATCTTCTGAGTCTGCACGCCGTCCCCTGGCGCGCTGTGAGTGGTACTGGGATGGCTGAGAGCGACTCGGTCCAGCGCGGGGCATGGTGTCAATTAGAGGGACGCGCGTGACAATGACCGTGACCAGACGCGCTCCAAAGTCACGCGCCTTGTAAATCATGACCTCGGCGCCCTTATTTATATGTGGTCTCATCAAATTCTGCTTGTGGATGATTTCCTGCTACGCTTCAACGCCTCCCGCTCTACATCCAGCGTCGCTGCTACGTGTGCGTTTTCGACCGTATTGGAAGGCTCATCGCTTCCCTGCTCTCGATAGAACGCTGGTCGCCGCCCTGATTCAAGTTGGTGCCCCGTGAGTGGGTCGCATGTCTTCAAGCACTTATACACCGCATAGTACAGCCGACTTTCTTGGCCGATGCACAAAGTATATCGTTATCATTGTAGGCGTCGTTATTCTCGACCAATGCGTGGTAGCAGTATGCCGTTGGCCGACTCATAGTAAGCGGTTTGGGTGTCGGTGCCCGTGGTTTGTACGATGCATATATGCGCATTTATTCACTCATGCAGCTCTGGTACCAAGCAGAAACCCCCTACTTTGACGTATGTCATTGTTGGTCCGTCCGGGGATCACAAGTCAATATCACATTCGGTATTCCAGTCGCTTGTTAGTCTTGCTTGTGGGGTCAAAATTTCGATCACAGTACTCATGGGGCTGTAGATTGCATTTCGATTGGAACCAGGTTCCAAGTTCTGCTTCTTGGCATATCCCAGTCGGTATCGGCATCTTGTTTATGCCAGAAAGTCCAAGGGACGCTTCCAGTATTTTTTTTGCCCTTACTCGCTAGCAATTTACGCATTCACAGGTGGCTTGCTGTCCACGGCCGCCTTGATGATGCACAAATACCATTGGCACGTTTCCGCTCCAGCTGAAGTCCAAGACCACTACATCACCCACTACACCACCAGACTAGAAGCCGAGGAAATCTGATTGAGTGTCTGGTATGAGCCTTCAACAATTGACAGGGGCGAATTACTTCTTCTATTACAGTGCCACGGCGTTCCTAGTCGTCGGACTATCGGACACAAATTATTTTGTGCGGTCAATTTTGTGTGCACGTTTGGTGGCATTTATATGATGGAGCGCGTACGTCTGAGCCTGCTTGCCGTACTCTTGTGATTCTCACTCTTTTCGCGCTAGTTGGACGATGGCGACCACTTATTTATGGTGATGCCTGGCAGCGTGTTTGCTCGGCAGGGACAGCAATCAAACTTGTTGCGCATCCCGCCATCGGAAAGCACGCGTCCGTTTCTATGGTCTCCATATTAATTTTGAATCTAGTCATGATCGTCTCGGCGTGATGTTTATGTCACGACTTGGGCTCCGTGAGTACGCCCTTGGCACGCTCCCCTCCCATTCAGCCCCTGTGTATGTAGTGTGGATTTTGATTGGCGAAACCTTTCCAACACGCGCGCGCCAAGCAGCGCAGACTCTCCACAGCAGCCAATTGGACGTGAAACTTACTGCTCGCTTTCTTTATACCGTTTATCAGTAAAACGATTGATTGCCGGCATGGGTATGGTGCGTTTTCTCGTTTTAGGCTTGCAAAAGCGCTGATGAAGAGACAGCGTGTAATTTGATGGGCGCGATGCTGGTGTACATGTTACTGTACGAGTCATCTGATATTTCTTTGGAGAATGTGGACATGGTGCGTGTTCGTCTTGGTTTCTCTCACCAAAGGCCGATAGATGTACACCGACCCGAGATGTAAGTCGTGGACGCCCGGCCAATGGGCACCATCTGGATACCTGTCCCGTCGAGATTTAGTCGAACAAACGAGGGCTGCGGGGGAGTGCAAACAAGGTGGTTTGGAGCCACCGGGAGAGCCAGAGGGCCTATGCTAGATGTGTAAGGGTGGGTCTCATAGTGTGTGATTAAACGACGCCTAGTTTGCTCTGTGCCGATGAGCTACAGAACCTGTCATGGCCTTTAGGAATACAATTCACGAGTACGTGCCTCTCACCCCACCTGTCTGTAAAATCGACTGCATCCAATACAAATATTGTCAGTGCCGCTGTTTACTTAATTGTGTCTGTCCCGAGTCCGAATAAGAAGCGACCTTCTCGGATATTGAAGAGTCATTCCAGATTGACGCTGGAGAGATCATTTCCATCCCTCGTCAAGGTGAACATGGCGGCGTCCACCCAAAATTCCAATACATGGGCAAACGGACGCATGTGCTACGATAGGGAAAACGCTACAGTCTAGTTGGCGTCTGATACATACGCGAAGGTAGGTTACGGTTTCTGGAAAGGGGGTGGGTGGGAGGAGCGCGCTCGCGATGGAATAGGCGTCTCTCTATGGAAACCTTTGTAGTAAGCCGGACGTCATGACGGAAAGACAATACCCGTATGAGATGGTTATTACCGACGAGAAGGCGGGCGCTGGCATGACGTGGCGTTAGACAACTTTGGTCGGATGATATGCCGACGTGGTGCTAAGAACGACGATCGGGTATGGATCACGGCTCTTGCCTGAGAAATGCCGACGTATTAGTATCGTCGTTCAAACGTTCATAGCATACCGATGGAATGGAAGACGCCAACGGATCATGATCATTACAAATATTGATGAATCATGATGGATCCACCACACCCGCCTTCGTTCGACGTGCCTTTTGCATCATCTCCCCTCCATCCCATTAATCCGAGTGTACTGCAAACAGCAGCATGTCTTCTATATTCGTACATTGTTCGTACCTGTTGAATAACTTGGCGAATTCTAAAGTGGCAATCACACTCTGTAAGAGCTTCCATCAACGTCGGATGTATCTCCTGTCTAGCCGAGTGTGAACAACGGTGGCAGGGCCCGAGGGAATGACAAGTATTCAAATTTGGTGACACCTTTCCAATCTGACGAAGGCGACGACCATGCAGGTGCCTGGGTAGTGCTCTAAGGCGAGCCACATCG
>JBBPOF010000883.1:0-15372 GCA_038091315.1 Porphyrellus cyaneotinctus | reverse complement strand
GATATAGGAAAGGTTCTTATGATCTGTGATGATAGTGATCGGATGGTTGGTTCCTTGAAGGTAATGTCGCCATTCAGAAAGAGCAAGGATGACAGCGAGGAGTTCTCTGTCATAGATATCGTAATTACATTCTGCGGGGGCAAAGGTTTTCGAGAAGTAAGCACAGGGGTGGGGGTCACCATTGGCATCATCCTGCATGAGTACGGCACCCGCTGCCAAGAGGGAAGCGTCGGTCATGAGAGAGAAAGGTCGAGAGATATCGGGGATACTAAGGACAGGGGTGGAGGAGAAGATGGACTTGAGAGTATCAAATGCCTTTTGTTGGAGCAGAGTCCAAGCCCACGGTTCATCCTTCCGGGTTAACAGGTTCAGGGGGGTGACAATGTTGGAGAAGTTGGGGATGAATTTTCGATAGAAATTGGCGAAACTGGTGAAGGATCGTATGGCTTTGATGGAGGTAGGGGGTTTCCAGTCATGGATGGCGTTGAGTTTCTTAGTGTCCATAGTGACTCGTCCTTGCCCAATGATCATCCTGAGATACTCCATCGTTGGGACGTCAAAGGTGCACTTGGAGATCTTTAACGACAGGTTGTGTTCGCGAAGATGGAGGAGGACGCGACATGTTCGTTCATGATGAAGAGAGAGGGTGCCTTGGGTGCAGATGCCGAGGTCATCCATATAGATTTTGAGCCAACATTCCGCAATCATGTCAGCAAAGATGTGATTCATGAATGATTGAAAAGTTGCGGGAGCATTGCAAAATCCAAAAAACATGACAGTAGGTTCGAATAGTCCGAGGAGGGTGATGAATGCCGCTTTCCATTGGTCCTCTTCTCTAATCCGGATGTTGTTATATCCCCAACGGATGTCGAACTTGGTAAAGAAGTTGGCGTCTTTCATGTTGTTGATGAGTTCAGGGATGAGTGGTAAAGGATATCCAAAGCATCAGGTATGAGAGTTTAAGTGGCAATAGTCTTGGCATGGGTGAAGGGTTCCGTCTTTCTTGGGTACAAAAAAGAACGGGGATGCTTGGGGGGACTTGGAGGGAACGATACGTTCGGTAGCTAGATGTTCTTTGACGAATGCCTTGCAAGCAGAGAGTTCGGCAGGATTCAAGGGGTATATCTTGGCTATCTTCGGGGTGAACGTGGGAAGGAGATTGATGGTGTGATCGAAGGGTCTGTGGGGAGGTAACTTGGTGTGCATCTTTTCCGAAAAGACGTCAGCAAAGTCCAGACACCAATCTGGAACCGGTTGTTCCGTTGGTTTCTCGGCCTGGGCGATTTGGGTAGAGATGGTGATCTTGTTGATCGTTTCACCATTGTGCCACTGTTCTCGTTCACAAAGACGTTGAGATATCTTTCGATCAGCTTCTAGACCTAGCCATCGAAGGAGGTATCTTTGTGGGACGTGTGAATCATCAGGCACAGGAGATGGTGGTCGAGGGATTTCGAGGGTATG
The DNA here is from genome assembly GCA_038091315.1 of Porphyrellus cyaneotinctus. Taxonomy (NCBI): domain Eukaryota; kingdom Fungi; phylum Basidiomycota; class Agaricomycetes; order Boletales; family Boletaceae; genus Porphyrellus; species Porphyrellus cyaneotinctus. The sequence continues at coordinate 13,911 of JBBPOF010000883.1, read as the reverse complement.
AGCGTTCCAGTTGATGTGAGGATTCCACTTCCGAAGCCAGGGCATTCCTAGGATGATCTGTCATTTCCCAAGGCTGAGTACCATGAGGTCAACATCATTGGAGAAGGAGTTGTGTTGAAAGGAGGTGTGGGCCTTCCAACGTATGGTTCCTTTGGCATTGGAGGTTCCATTGACGTTTATTGCTAAAGTGGGTTTGGGAAGACAAACGAGGGGGAAGTTGGCTTCACAAAGGAGTCCGGTGTCGATGAAGTTCCCAGTTGCTCTGCAGTCAATGAGAGCGGTGGTTTCAATGATTTTCATACTAGCACGAAGTTTGATAGGGATGCGAAGCGTTCTTTGTTTCGGCAAAGCTACTAGTACATGGGCTATGTCATGGGAAGAAGACATCAAGACATCTTCCTGATTCAAAAATCCTCAGCTTCAAGGTTGGTTACGGCCACTTCCTCCACTGGGTCATCATAGCAGAGTTTCAGGGTTTGGAGGACTTCGGTTTCGTCCTTTCCTTGGGTCTTCAAGGTTTGGACGTACTGTTCAAGTGCGGAGAGAGGGGTGATAGTGGACTTGGGCAAGGGGGTGTCATCAGTCGAGGTAGTTTCTGTGGTTTGGACTTTCTGGGGGCGGGGAGTCGATGGTTGAAAGGTTCGCTGAGAATGACACTGGGTAGCATTGTGTCCAGGCTTTCTGCAGCGGAAGCAAAGGCCCTCTTTGAAACATCTGGCACGTTCTGCAGGGGAGAGTTTTCGCAAGGTTACTGCATCAACATCCATGGCATCAGGGTCTTTGGTGGTATGGGAGTTTAGAAGCGAGGGGGTTCCATGACAACCTCTAAGGGTGGCAATGTGCATCTTCTGCGCATGGAAGATCTTGGCCTGTTCGATCCACTTGGGTAAAGTGGTGGGGATGGCGGCCATAGACAGGATCATGGTGGCAATCTGTTGATCAATGCCAAGGGAGAACTGGTCGATGAGTGTGATGGGATCGGTGATTCCTGCCTTAGTGGCGAGGTTCTGGAAGTTGGTGATGTACTTCTGGAATCCATTGTCCATACTTCCGTTTGGAAGAGGTGGATTTGAAGTCCTGTACAAGTTTATCGAAGGTTTTATCAGAGGTGGGGGCACGGGCATCGGCCATCTTGTCATACCACATCTCTGAGAAAGAGACTCCTTGTCCCTTGCTCATTTTATTGAGAGTGGTCATGACCTGGGTTTCATCGGATGAGTATAGTCTAGAGTTGATGGCGAAGTAGGCCTTCATGGCCTTGATCCATCTCATGGCGTCTGAGGGTTCCCCTGAGAAATCTGCGGGGAGGGCGGCCTTGAGTTCGGAGGGGTTGGACATGGGTACTGGGGTTACTCTGGGTGCTGGGGGTACAGTGGGTACGAAGGGCGTCACAGCCTGGGAGGTTCTGGATACAGTGGTGTCAGAGTACAACGACTCGTTGTCGTTGTCAGAGTCCTGTGGTACTTGGTACCTTCGTCGAGAAGGTCTGGATGTCGTGGTGACAACGGTGGGTCGGTCCTTCTCCTAAATAGGAGGGACAGAGGGAGATTCTTGATCTTTTGTTACGCGAAATGTACACTGTACGTAGAGCCTACTCTGTTTGTCTCGAGGGAGGTACTCACGAAGAGACACAACGTCCTCGATAGAACAAAGCTACAACAGAAGACAAGTCAAGGGGTCAAGGTCAAGGGTTCCTCAAGTCAAAGAAGACTGAGGTCGAGGGAGACTTGAGAGCATACAATGAACGTTGTATTGCACAGATCAAGAATAAAGAAAAGGATACAGGCAGAGTGGTATCAGTACTCGTGTACTACTGCGGATGACTAATCTACAGAACATCATAGAAGCAGATAGAACGACCAAGTCACAAGTGAGTCATGATGGTAGTTAGGGGAAACGTAAGCAGTACAAGAGAACTGCTTAGAGGAGAAGGCTGTCTGTAGATAGATGAGTTAGACATAAGTGCGTATCCCCTACCGGCAATAGAGAAAGAGAACGGCATGGGGAGTGCGTTCAAGGTAATGCAATGACACTAAAGCCGTCCGGGCTAAAGAGGAGAAGGAAATCATCTCGTCCTGGTATTAGCATTCCAGGGAGGATGAAGGTAGAGAATTGAGAGGAAATAAGGAAAACAGAGGTGCACATATATTGAATCGTAACATCTCTACCCAGATCGCCCAGACCGAGAAACCAACGGAACAACTGGTTCCAGATTGGTGCCAGGACTTCGCTGACGTCTTCTCAGAAAAGATGCATACCAAGTTACCACCCCATAGATCCTTCGACCATACCATCGATCTACTCCCCATGTTCACCCCGAAAATAGCCAAGATATATCCCTTGAATCCCGCCAAACTCTCTGCCTGCAAAGCGTTTGTCAAAGAACACTTAGCAACTGGATGTATTGTTCCCTCCAAGTCCCCCCAAGCATCCCCATTCTTTTTCGTACCTAAGAAAGACGGAACCCTTCGCCCATGCCAGGACTACCAACACTTGAACTCTCATACCCAACGCTTTGGATATCCTTTGCCCCTCATCCCAGAACTCATCGATGACATGAAAGACGCCAACTTCTTTACCAAGTTCAACATCCGATGGGGGTATAACAACATCCGGATTCGCAAAGAGGATGAATGGAAAGCCACGTTCATCACACCCCTCGGGTTATTCGAACCCACCGTCATGTTCTTTGGATTTTGCAACGCTCCAGCAACCTTTCAGTCCTTCATGAATCATATCTTCGCAGACATGATTGTGGAACGTTGGCTAAAAATCTATATGGACGATCTTGGCATCTGTACCCAAGGCACCCTATCTCTTCATCATGAACGAACATGTCGTGTCCTCCTTCGTCTTTGCGAACATAACCTGTCATTAAAGATCTCCAAGTGCACCTTTGACGTCCCAATGATGGAGTATCTCAGAATGATCATAGGGCAAGGAAAGGTCACTATTGACACCAAGAAACTCAATGCCATCCATGACTGGAAACCTCCCACCTCCGTCAAAGCCATACGATCTTTCACTGGCTTCACCAACTTTTATTGGAAGTTCATTCCCAATTTCTCCAACATCGTCGCCCCCCTGAATCTGTTAACTCGAAAGGATGAACCTTGGGCTTGGACCCCGCTCCAGCAAAAAGTGTTTGATACTCTCAAGTCCATCTTCTCATCCGCCCCTGGCCTTTGTATCCCTGACACCTTCCGACCCTTCTCCCTCATGACAGACACCTCTCTTTTGGCTGCTGGCATAGTACTCATGCAGGATGACGCCAACGGCGATTCCCACCCCTGTGCATACTTCTCGAAAACCTTCGCTCCCGCAGAACGAAACTACGACATCTATGATAGGGAACTCCTCGCCGTCATCCTTGCTCTCTCTGAATGGCGACACTACCTTCAGGGAACCAGTCATCCGGTCACCATCATCACTGACCACAAGAACCTCTCCTATATCAAGGACCCTCGCAAACTCTCTCGTTGACAAGCTCGCTGGGCTCTATTCCTCCAAGACTTCGACATTGTCTGGAAGGTGACACCCGGATCTAAGATGGCCCCTGCCAACGCTCTCTCTCGCCGCGACCATCTAGACACCACCACCAATAACACGGATGCTTCCATTTGCCCGGATCCCATGGTCGTCAACGCTCTCGACACTACGCTCGCCCATAAGATTTCCTCCTCCTCTGCCTCCGACCCCCTTGTTTTATGGGCCATCGCCAACCTCCAGCAAGGTTCCCCACTCTTCCCCCACTCTTCCCTCTCTGACTGGACCTTCGACAACGGCCATCTCTATTTTAGGGGTCGTATGTACATACCTCCATTCTCTCGCCACTCCGTTGTCTACGCCTTGCACTCCTCTCCTTCTACAGGTCACATGGGTCGTTTCCGCACCAAGGCCATCGTCGAACGTGACTTCTGGTGGCCTGGTTTATCCTCTTTCGTCAATGCCTTCATCTCCGGCTGTGCTATCTCTCAACAAAACAAAGTTAATACTCACCCGACTCATCCCCCTCTGACTCCGATCCCCTCCACCTCCTCACTTCCATTTCAACAACTCTCCGTTGATCTCATCACTGACCTTCCCCTTTCTGCCAGCCTTGATTCTTTAATGGTCGTGGTCGGCCACGGCCTTATGAAGGGGGTAATTCTATGCCCTTGTACTAAAACCATCGACCCCGCTGGAGTCGCCAAACTCTTCTTTGAACATGTTTACAAACGATTCGGGTTATACGACTCCATCATCTCGGATAGAGGCCCTCAGTTCGCCTCTGCTTTCGCGCTGGAACTGGCCAGACTTCTCAACTATGATATCCGCCTCTCCACTGCTTATCACCCTCAGACTAATGGCCAGACTGAATGAACCAATCAGGAAATCGAAACTTATCTCCATATCTTCTGTTCCAACAACCCCCGAAAATGGACAGAATACATTACCACCACCGAATTCCACCACAACTCCGCCCCACACAGCTCTACCAAGGTCTCCCCTTTCTCCCTACTTCTCAGATACGAACCCCGGTCATACCCCCCTCTAGGCAAGACCTTCCTCCCCGCTCTCGAAAACCGACTTTCCCTACTTGAAGAAGCCCAGAAGGAAGTGCTTGCAGCACATGAAACCACCCAACGGATCATGACTGAACGTTCCACTCAGAAGTTCTCCCCCTGGAAAGTAGGTGATAAGGTTTGGCTCGAAGCCTCTAATCTACGCCTCCATTACCCTTCTCGAAAGCTCGCCCCAAAACGCCATGGACCCTTTGAGATATCTCAGGTCCTATCACTGCTCACCTACCGATTACGCCTACCACCCACATGGAAAATCCATGACGTGTTCCATGCCAACCTCTTATCGTCTTATTGCGAAATGGTCACACATGGTCCCAACTTCTCCCGACCCCCTCCTGACCTAATTGATGCTGAAGAAGAGTATAAAGTTGATCGGATCATTAGTCATAGAGGCAACACTGGAAAATGCCGGTACCTAACCGCATGGAAGGGCTATCCGTCGTCGGAAAACACTTGGGAATCCGAAAGCAATCTCCGCCATGCCCCTGAGATACTCAAGGCTTATAAGGCAAGTCATCGTTTGAACTGAACTTCCAGGAAGCAGTGTCTCTTCGTGAGTACCCCCCTGCGCATGTTTCACTACTCCATCGAATCCATCATCTTTGACTCCCCTGAATATGTCTTTCCTATCGTCATCTCGTTCCTCCTCCTCTCTGTCCTCCTCTCCCGATACTTCCCCGCTGCGTTCTCATCCTGTTCGTCCTGTTTGTTGCCTTTACATTTCATTCTCATTCTTTACGCCGCTATTCTCACCACACCACATATTTGCTGTGCCCTCGAGGAACTCTATCTGTTTGAAGAAGATGTCGTCACCCAGGAACTCATCAAACTTTTCCACGAGACCCTGACTGTTGAATGATACCATCGTCTGGCCAACCCCTCGAACCCCCCTTCGGACTTCAGTATTCCACTCCAACTTCATATATCTGCTCTCCCTCATCGTATTCTCACCATTCTCCATCTCTATGGATTCCACTCTTTCGTCGAACAATTACCCACCACCATGATCTACCCCACATTCCGACGAATTTATCTATCCATTTCCATGGAAGAATGAGACAGATACATGGAAGCTACCGACTTCCTTCCTCCTCGATCCCCACTTATCATACCCGTTCCTCCTCCCAGACCTCAGGGAGAAACCTTCGTACCTGCCACTCCTGTTCTTGCATCCCGCATATCTTCTCGCCCCTGCTCCCCCATGACCACGTTGTCAGAAACCTCAACCGCAATCGAACCGTCCACTCCCACCTCTCCTGTCAAACGACCTCTCACTCCGGCGACTATTTGTTTCCCTCACAACCCTGACACAATTGGCTGACATCTCAATGAAGACGCTTGACGTACCTTCAGGACCTATTATACTCGAAACACTTCTGGCAACACTGTTCTCTCGGCGGCCACTCATGTCCTTCCTAATGTCTTTCCACCTACTCCCGCCACCGCCACCACTCAGTGTTTTCGTTGTAACAGTCTTGGGCACCTGCGAGATGACTGCCCCCAATACGTCTGTCCCAAGTGTCATCATGCCGCCCCCAGTCATCTGTCACGTCTGTGTCTCACCACCCAGTGTAACATTTGCCTTCGATGGGGACATGGATCCAACTATTGCCCTGGAGTACCTTGCTCCGCTTGTGCTACATTCGGGCACCAAGAGGTTGATTGTCCTTTTGCAGTCCTTACTCCCAAGCAGGCCGCATCTATCTTCTCACCAGGAGCTCTCCAACGAGAACCCCCTCCTCTGGATGTGTAGAGGTAGTATGTTACTTGAGCCTGGGGCTCCAGTATACGAAGGGGGTAATGTTACAATTCAATATATGTGCGCCTCTGTTTTCCTCATCTCTTCCCGTTTCTCTACTTTTGCCCTCCCTGGGATGCTAATACCAGGTCGAGATGACTTCCTCCTTCTCTTCAGTCCTGACGGCTTTAGCGTTATTGCATTACCTTGAATGCACTCCCCACACCGTTCTCTTTCCCTATTGCCGGTAGGGGATACGCACTTACGTCTGACTCAGCTATCCAAGGACAGCCTTCTTCTCTAAGCGGTTCTCTCGCACTGCTTATGTTTCCCCTGACTACCATCGTGACTCACTTGTAACTCAGTCGTTCTATCTGCTTCTATGATGTTCTGTAGATTAGTCGTTCGTTGTACGCTCTCAAGTCTCCCTCGACCTCAGTCTCATTTGACTTGAGGAACCCTTGACCCTGAACCCCTTGACTTGAGCTTTGTCGTAGCTTTGTTCTATCAAGGACGTTGTGTCTCTTCGTGAGTACCTCCCTCGAGACAAACAGAGTACGCTCGATGTACAGCGTACGTTTCGCGTAACAGTGTGTAATATTAGATATAAGTGCATCAGAAGGAATGCACTGCCTTTGCATACCATGGGCAGATGCTGTTGCTGCCAGACTTGATAGTCATGCAATCCCTCAGGACCAAGGCAGTGAACCATGTATCTATGTACACCCTTATGAAATCAGTGGCATTTGTCCAGTGATTAGATGAACCACACAAATCAAGGGATAATCTGCACCACTGATTCTGCGAAGACCATTACTAGTAGTATCAAGATTCATCAGTTTGTGTTCATTCATTTGAGTATGGAAGATATTCGTGAGAGTGTCATCATCTGTTCATCATTCATGAGTTCTTTGTCTGAATCTTCATCTGAATAGCCTTCCCCAATGTCCATCCCACTTGCCTTCAACACAACCTTGATTTTCTTGCATACTTCATCAGCAGCCTCAGAGTTGCCCTTGGAGTCACTCTCTCCCAGTTCTGCTTCTCCCGAATTCTTTTCTTCATCCTCATCCCCCTCCTCACTTTGGTCAACATCACCTCATCTTGGTCAACCAACTCACTTGAATCTCAACATTCCAATTGGTAACAAATCTCTGTCAGACTGGCTCTCTGTAAGTTAAACAAAAGCCAGTCACTCATGCTGAGAATGAGATCCACTATACTCTCTGTACAGCATCCATAACAGGCCAAAATGACTCATTAGCAGACTGGCTGCATGAACATGTGTTCACATTCTCCAAAAAGCCTATAACTGCATCCACAAGGACATCTATTGGTGGAGGTTTGTCCTCAGAAGGCAGTGTGGGTTGAGATTTTGATTTTGGGGTTTTTTGGCAATTACTCACCTGAGAACATTTTGGAAGTTGCTTCAAGGATAACCTGGGGTTGAGGGTCCCTGTTGATGAGTGATGGCATGAGTACAAAGGGACGGCATGGACCTTGATATTCTCAAGGCTGTTGACTTCATCACAGCAACATTGAAGCAGGAGCAATGTCAGAATCAGTTCAAACCCCCTTGTGATACATATCTTGGTTGTTGTCATTCATCTAGTATGGTGGGAAGTTGAATATCCAGAAGAATCAAAGAAGCAGGCAAACTTTACTTCTCTAAGTAGGCTGATTGTTTTCTCCATCTTGGCGAGAAGGGCTTGGACCTCTTTGTTGACATCTGTCAGCAGCTTGACATGTTTTGTGTCCTTGTCTAACAAAGCAATCATGGTGAGTGCTTTGGATGTCCAAAACTCACTATCTGATACAATACTGGTCTCCTTATGTATATGTATGTTTATCTATTACATGTGTGAATGAAGTTGTGCACTGTGATTGAAAGGTGGATGGACCTGTCTTTATCACCCCAAAGTGAGCATTTAAGGACACCAAGGGAGCTAAGCAATCTCTCATGACAGTGTTTTTGGGCAGCCTCTGTGAAAGGTGGGGAAGGAAACATGTATAACTAGCTCATTGTTGTCAATAACTATATGTACATATAGACATGCAGATCATGACATACCATGTGAATGGGATAGCTTTCAGACTTCCTTTGAATGACAAAGAGCCCATGCACAATGTAGAAATCAAGCATGATTTGCATTCATTTGTTGTCTTTTGGGATTGAACTGTTGCAAGCAAGTGCTGTGAGTTGGTTTACAACCCATATTTACTGAGAATGACTTGTGGAAGGCTCCCTGTCACATTGATTTCAGCTCTTTTGTAGGTGCATGAGTGGAAGAAACTATTGCACTCATTGGTATCCTTTGACAAATTTGCTTGCTTGAGTAAAGAAAGGGCATAAATCTCAATGCTAGCAATGCCCATGACCATCAGTATTGTTTTCATTGTTTTCATCCATTGATGCCAGTTAACTGGAGAGTCAACAGAAACCTCAGCAATGATGAGATTTTGACCAGTGTTTGGACATATTTCACCTGAAAACACATGAGCAACTCTTCAAGTGGGTAAGTGATTTGAAAACATACCACATCAAGAGGTATTTTGTGTAGATGGCAATTCTTCCCTGAAAGATGATGGTTCCAATTCTGCATGGGATTTTGGTATAAAGCATTGGGAGATTGGCATCTCTGATGCACATCAGTGCTTTTTTGAGCACTTGGAATCCCCAGTGTTTTCTCTCAGGAGAAGATAAAGAGGTAAGCAGCAACTCAGCAGGCCCCATGTCACTGCTGTATCATATCAGAGAGCCAAGGCCAGCAGGTCCCCTGTTGCTGTTCTATCACATTGGGGGACCAAGGTCAGCAGATCCCCTGTCACCATTTTATCACTCATGCTGGGGGACCAAGATCAGCGGATTCTCTGTCGCCATTCTATCATATTGGAGGACCAAGGTCAGCGGGTCCCCTGTTGCTGCTCTATCATATTGGGGGACCAAGGTCAGTGGGCCCCCTGTTGCTGTTTTATCATTCATGCTAGAAGACCAAGGTTAGCGGACCCCCAGTTGCTGCTCCAACTTGTAAACATTAGAGTAAGGAGGAACATGCCTACCAACCATGCCATGGTTTGGCTCATGAAGTGCAGGGTAGGGGGAGGAGGAGAAGTGCCCTGCCAGTTGCACCATAGTTTGGCTCATAAAAAGCAGGGTGGGGGAGTGGGGAAGCCCTATCAGTCCAGAAAATCAGGGATTCCACCAGCTTGGGTCAAAGTTTGTCTGGGTGAAGTTTGGGTGCCATATGGGGCATTTCATCGGCACTTGAAATGCAGGAACACCTGAAGCAGTTGTGGCTAACCTGGGCCCCTGTGTGAAATCATTACACAAGTGGTCAAATACTGAGTCTGAAAGGTGTAGGTCAGTTTCCCTCACCTTCTCCAAGTGAACATGTTAAATTAATTTTCCTAACTGCCAGTGGTAATTCCTGGGAACATCTCTCCTTCATCCTGCCACTATCAAAGGTCATGGCTGCAGGCAACAGAAATGGTTCAAAACAAAAGCAAGCAACCCCCAAGACTGAAGCTGTGACCCAAGAGAACCCCACTAATGAGTTTCAAGATATTTTGGGAAGATCCATGGCTGAGCAAGTCACCGCTGTGGGTCCTGAGCCCCTCTAGAAATCTGACATACCTACTTCATTGAAGGATGAACCATGTGTACCCACCTATGTTCCTCCTCTTCATCTTATTGACCTTCCAAATGACTCTGATAAAGAGCAACAAGACATTATTGAGAGTGCCATGAATATAGCCTCCGACACATGTCAGCATTCAAAAGGGCTGGTCTAAGAAAAGGGGGTGCTTGCCCAGTCTCGATGCACTGAGTAGTCTTGTACCCCCCACAGATACAAAGAAGTCAACATCCACTATTTCTCTCAGTGCCAATGCAGTGGACAGTATAGGAGCTAGTCTGATTAGTGAGGTTTTTCATATATCATCCAATTACTGGCAGTAACCAATGTATTTTAGTCACTGGGTCTGCAAAGTGCATAAGATGACAGAATGAGGAAATACCTGCTGATGTTTTGGAACTCTTAATGAAAAGCATTGTGAGGGTTATCGCCAGTTTCTAGAAACACCTATAACACTTCCTGGTTAGTGGATTTTCTTGATGTTGATGCTGACACTAATTACACTGATCAAATTCCACTGTGACACAGATGAGGTAGAAATTTCTGACAATGGCCTTGACGGTCTAATGCTTAGGGCAATTGAAGAATATGAAAGAAGAGCCAGGAAAGCATGTGAGAGGCAGCAGAAGGTGGTGCAAGAGCAATTGATGCTATTGGATGAGCTCAAGGAAATAAGAATTGAGCAGCACATGTACAACATCTAGTTTATAGTTTATAGCTCCTATTGGTAGAGGAACCCTTGACCTTGACCCCTTGACTTGACTCTTATCGTAGCTTTGTTCTATTGAGGACGCTGTGTCTCTTTGTGAGTACCTCCCTCGAGACAAACAGAGTACACTAGATGTACAGCATATGTTTTGCGTAACAATCACAGGACCCACACAGATAGTACAGTGACATAGTCAGATAACCCCTCAAGTCCCTGAGGATTAGGAAATTTCCTAGTCCCCATGGACTTAGCATTTTTTTGAGAAACATGTCATGTGAGTGGTTCATTCACACATGGTAATATTAATGTTGACAGCACTACCATGCCAGACTCAGATGACAATGATGCATTGAGGACATGGTCATGACAACCATGACCACACTGTGACCATGACATGGAGCTAGAGGAAGGTGATGACGATGCGTCAAAGGCAGGGTCATGACAATGACCACAACCACAATGGGATGATGATGACATATTGAGCCTGACTGCTCATGTCCCACCTCCACCATGTCAATTCAAGTGCAACTGCTTGTTTCCCACCTCCACCATGTTGTCTAAAGCCTGAATGCTTGTCCCCAACCTCCACCATGTCAATTCAAGTGCAACCACTCGTTTCCCACCCCCACCATGTCAATTCAAGCGCAATCACTCATTTCCCACCCCCACCATGTCATCTCGACTGCAAATGCTCATTCCCAACTCCCACCATGTCAATTCAAGTGCAACTGCTCATTTCCCACCTCCACCATGTCAATTCAAGCCTGACCACTCATCTCCCACTCCCACCATGTCAGTTCAAGCACAACCACTCATTTCCCACCTCCACCATGTCGTCTTGAGTCCAACCACTTGTCTCCCAACTCCACCATGTCAATTTGAGCCCAACCACTCATCTCCCACCCCCAACTGCTCATTTCCACCACAACACCATTGGTGCCTGTGAATGGATGAGGAGGTGGATGTGACAACAACACAAGGGATTTATATTAGTGTATCTGTAGTATACATGATATGATTGCTTTATTCCTACAAAGCTCAAGTGCCAAAAGAAACAAAAAGGTACAATAAACAGCCTTGATTGTGTATACATCTGTAGCCATCTGTAGCACTGTGACAGGCCTGTGACAGTGCTGTACAAGGGGGGACATGTTTGTATGTGCTGTGGTAGCTGTACTGGCCTGTGGCTTACTGGTCAGCACTCTATAGCAATTGATTGTTTTACTGATGGAGGATCAATGAAGCCAGTCACTTGAGCCCTAGGTACCAATGAGGCAGGAGCACATCCTCCGAAACCAGTAGGTTGTGAGAGTAGTCCCATGCCAGTTGGCTGCACAAGCAAGCTTGGGTCACCCGAAGGAAGACACCAGGAATCCACCCAGATGATCCTGGTTCACATTCAGGAAACTCAATTGCTGCTAAGGCACAGGAGGCAAGGATAGGGGTGGGCAAGGGTGTGACCTTGATGTTGTGAGGTGGGTGAGGATGAAGAGGAGGGAGAGGGAGAGATGCACCATCATTATTGTTGTCAATAGGACAGGGGGAGGAGGAAGTGGATGGGGGCATGACAACATCATTGCAAGGTGGGTGAGGGCGAGGGAGAGGGCACATGATCAGCATTGTCATCATTGTGGAGGAAGATGTGATCTTCTCATCAGGAGGTGAATGAGGATGGGGGAAAAAGAGGGCACATCATGGTTGCAAGGCTTGTACCATTGTTCATATGGTACATGACAGCGCTTCCCAGTCATATCATTTATCTTTCTGTTGGCTCCCCTGTATGATTTTGGAGCATCCATTGCTTGGTTATCCTCCATGTTCTTGGCCCACTTCAGATTCACCACAGCTGCACAGCTTGTCAGTAGCTCCACATTGAATGCCCTGGCGGTCACTGGGTGTTCTGGTGGCAGCATGGGCATCTGTGATAATGCACAATCATCAAATGGTGGCACACGGAATTTGTGCACTCAGACCCTCATAGGAGTGGAACAAGGATGGGGTGTGAGGCAGAGGGAGGGAGGGGACACAGGGATGAGGGAGGGAATGGGGATGAGGGGATGAGAGGACACAATGGGGCAGAGCCACAGCATCGAGTGAGGGTGAGGTGGAACATGGCTGCAATATCAGGTATGTGGCAATAGCAAGGCCATGCCATCAGGGGGTGGTTGTTGATGAAGGAAGGGGGGGTTAGTTGGATGAAAGTGGGAGGAGAAAGGAATTGACCCTTTGGAGGATGCTACCTTGGATGCTAATCGTGAATGATCAGGATGAAGGTAATTCCAGGTGTAGCCTTGGGTTCATCATGCTAGTGTCTATAAATGCAAAAGGCATGGTGGAGGGCAATCTGGTTGCCATTCTCATCAATGCGCATTTTGTAGGTTTCCAGATTCCAGAAAAGGGTGGTCATGCCATCTATCTGCTTTTCCAGCCAGGCTGCCTGGTATGGTGGAGGAATGAGTTTTGGCTTGTGGGAGCTCATAGAGTGAGAGTTGTGGTTGGCATGCACATTATGCATGGCATCTGCGCATCCTTCAGAAGACAAATGCCAGAGGTCAACAAAGTCAAAGGTGGAAAAATCTTCAGGTCATAACATATTGGGAAGGCCTAAATGCAATGGCACTAGGAGAGGGAGGTCTGTGCTGAAGTCGCTGGGCTTGGGTTTCTTCTTCTCAGCTTCTCTTGCCCCTTTTCAGCCTCAACTTGCTCGAATCTGCAGGCTTCATCTCGCTATTTGAAATTAGGGCCTTGAGAGTGTTGAGCTCTCTGCACTTCCATCTCCCACTGAGTGATCCATTGGTCAATTTGCTGAATATGGTGTCCCAATCAGTTTCCAGTCTCACCAATGGCATTGGAGGCAACATCTGGGTGAGGCTCAAGATCAGGAGGTCATGACAAGTAGGAAAGTGGGGAAGGAAATGGGCTAAAAGAATGAAAGAGGGGAGGAACAAAGAAGGGGCAAAGAATGCAAAGAATGAGGAAGACGAGAGGTGAGTGGTGGTATGAAGAGAAAGAAGCTGCAGCACCACTTAACACCACTCATCTGAAGACTTATCACTGTGGCACTGCTCATGCCTTGCTAAGCCTCATTACATTAACCAATGTGGGCAGGTGGGTGTATCCCAGCCTCAAAATTTGAGGTGTTGTGGGTGCTGGTGATGCGATGAGGGTGCAGCCAATGCAATGGAGGTATGTCAAAGGTGCTAGTGGATCATTTGATGACTTGGGAGGGTGGTTGACACAATGGGGGGGGGGTGTTTAAGGCAT
>JBBPOF010000882.1:0-15378 GCA_038091315.1 Porphyrellus cyaneotinctus | reverse complement strand
GTGACTGGACCAACAAATCCAGATTTACTGCCACCTTGCAAGGCATTTCTACATATTTCTCCCTCTCTTGCTGACATAGCTTGCATGCTCACAAATAATATTGTGTCTGCTCATCCAGTATAATTTCTCATCACCTTTTCTACTCACTCACAGACTATTGCATCACCACCCTCAGATGGTTATGGAAATGAATTCAGATCCAGTACCACTGTTTCCTAACTGTCCTCCTCCATTTTATATACTGATTACATATTTCCACCTATATCTGTCAGCCCTCAAATGCCACTTTCTGAAGTTTAGGATGATCTGGAAATCAATATTCCAGATAACCTAGGCTATGATGAGTACATTTCATACTATTTTCAACCCTCAAGTGACATTTCCACTAACATTCCTAAGACTGAGATCTCAGAAGACTCAGACTATTTTGAGTATATTTGCAATATTTTAAGCTATACATACAACAACTCTCCTACAGATGTTTCTATGACTGACCATTCATTATCCACTACATCTGACAGGCATTCTAAACCATATGCAGCAGTGTAGGGTAACTCATCAGCAGACAATCTGAATGAACCAGATTCCCTTGAGTATACATTGGTCAATCTCAGCATTCTGGCCCAGTTACCTTGAAAGTAAAAAGTATTTTGGAGAACAGTGTGATAATTATTGGCAATGTTGTGATTCATACACCACTTGTCCTCAATCATTGGTGTTGGTTCAATCCTGGGCCATGCTGGCTATGGTGATGAGTGGGAGTTAGAGTGACCACTACTCTCAATTACATTCAAAGCTTGATTCTGTTTATGCCTGCTCCTTCTCTGATTGGTCCTCCTACTGGTCCTGACTTCAGCTAAGTGAGGTCAAGTGAAGGGCCAAGGTAGGAGATATTATTACCATCCATCCACTACTTTTTTTTACAGCCTTGCATTCATTTCCTAACAATCCCATTCTGACACTATACTGCACCACTGTACAATAATGCTGTTCCACTCATCTCTGTATAAACATGAATTACATTCTAATTCCCTCCCTTAAAATCCAGTGGGTATGTTATGTCTGTCTTCAAGTCTCTTTCTTTTAAGAAGTGGCTTGGCTAATAGCCTCAACCCCTGCCAACTCATGGCATGTGATGGCAGATCTGGTTCCAGATAGAAATTCCATCCACCCAGAGGACCATTCAAGGCCCAGAGATACCTCACTTGTCTATTTTCTACTCAGAGACTGAGGTGAGCTGTTATTGATTTCTTCCATTATTTTATTTTATTCAAGTCTCTGTTGTTTCTTCTGACTCCAGTTTTCCAGTCATCCACAAAGGCATGGCCCACAAAACTCCCTTCATTCTGCACATTGATGACAACAACAAACTGCAGAAAGTGGAGATCATTGCTGAAAATGCAAGAAAATATCATGTTGTCTGGGCTGGTATAGACCCCAACACCAGAAAACCTTGGAAACCATCATAGGGTGACAAGTCTAATTGCACAGATCTGGCCATGGCCTGATAGAAGGCAAAGAAGAAAGAGAAGACTGAGCTCAAAGCTGGATTGCCTGACAACTTTTCTGGAAAAGCTAAGGATGTCAATCACTGGCTCCTAGCTATGAAGCCCTACTTCATCATGAATATGGCCCACAGTCAAGGAATAAATCTAGTAAGAATAGTCCTGTGTCACTATCCCTGTCAGTGATCTTTGCCAAAGATATGAATGAGCAGACAATCATCACCATTGAGAAGCACAAATGACAGCATGAAGAGATCCAGGATGAAGGTCCATATAATATCAGCAAAAAGTTCAAGAAGTGCCTGCCTTCTCATTCTGCTAATGTTACTGTTGATTTATCATTGACTGCACAAACTACTGATGTATCATCTTCAGTGAAGATCAGTTCACTCTGTAGTGCAAAACACAAGAAGGAAATACAAGTTGCCACTAAAGTATCTTGTGTATTAGCTCAAAGATCATCTCAAAGTGGATCAAGTACACAGCTGCTTGCCACCTAGCCATCCTTGCTGTTAGATTTGATCCATGTCCATCAAGAAGGAATTTCAGATGGAAAAGCAGATTGCTCTCCAGGTACTTTGACCATTTTCACTACAACCAACATGATCTAATCCTGATGTGCATTTATTTAGACTTCTGCCTCAGCTTCCCTCTTCTTAAAAGGCTTGAAGAAATCAAAGAAGTGCAGCATGGAATTAGTATTACTTCTAATGCCATACTGAGGCTTTCCCTTGAGATAAGGGGAATCAGATCTCCCATTGCAGCACTCTAATATGGTGTAGACCACTCCAGTTTCAGGATCCACACAAGGCAACATAGGAAAAATTGAGCAGCTTAACAAGATCAGCATTGAATCAAATACAGCACTAAAGTTAGTGCTTGAGGCAATGCTTGAAATGGAATAGGTATAAATGTTTTACTACTTAGTATAGATCTTGAATAAGTCTTTGTGCAGAATACCACAGCTCACTATGTTCACAAAGTGTATATACATACTAGAAGGAATATGGGCACATGGTCTGTATAGAATTCTTGGTTACTCAGTCATGTTGAAATAATCCTTCATGACTTTGAGATTGTGTTCAAGTTAGGCAACATCTGATAGTACCAGCACTAGTGCTAAGCTGTCTTGATTCTAAGGCCTAGTGAAAAATAAATAACTAGAAATTGTGTCTGAGTCACAGCTATAAATATATGCAAGAGTGATGTCAGCAGCTACTAGCATCCACTTATATGTTCTTCTATGCTCTAGATGATCATCAATACCATCTTGTGTAGCAGCTCTTATAGAGGACTATTACCATCACTTGCTGCTACTGCACCAAATGACTGCCTCAAACAAACAGTTGAATCCTTCAGACAAGGAGGAATTACATGTCAGTGGTTGGTTTCATGCAGCACAGGACAGTGCTGCACTCACAGCCTCTGAACATTACACTACCATGCAATGCTACTTTGCAGTAGTTGGTGCCACTGGGCATCACCTGTGAGCGTAGGTGCTTGGTAGCAACTTACTCCTGTTAAAATTTAAGTTTTTGTCTAAGCAAACGGACTCACTTTTGTCATGTTGACTCAAAGCACTTGAGCAACAAACAGACATCAATCATCTGTGACTCCTTCAAAGGACCATTGTGTTTGATTTGAGAACATATGGACTGCTAGCAACACATCTCTTCTTGGGTACTCATAGGCTACCCACATTTTCCTCAGCCCACAAGATTCAATTCCATTGTGCCTCTCTCTGCAGCAAGCAAATCTTGTCCCATAGTGCCATCTCAGCCTGGAGCAGTTTGACACTGTCAGTCAATTGGCTGGTTACAGCGCTTTGCAAATCTCTATGGAAAATGCAATTGAAAGTTGAGCTCAGCTAGGTAGGACCCCGAGCTCAGCTGAGCCTGTGGGAAATATGACACATCACGAACTGTGCTGCTTTGCTCACCCTCCTCACCATCATGGATGCATGTTGCACAATGCAACAACAACGGACGGATTGGAGATGTTCAATGGGATCAATGGGTTTGTCCTTTTCTTTTCATTTCAGACCTCCCTCTCACATTCAAAATATAGGAATAGATTTTTTCCCCTGTCACAGTTGAAACTCAAATTCGAGGATGTGTTGTCAGACAATAACACCCTGGACCTCCTCATTCCATTAGTTCATTGATACTATGTAGCAGAGATTTTTCACACTGTCTACTTGCATGAAAAGGCCAAATTGAGTTGTACATTGTGCATTTAAAGACATGATCCTGATGATTGGATTAGTGTATCTGATATTGATAAATTTTTGGGTGTGCGTCAAACTCTCGAGATATCACAGCCATAGTGCATAGTTCTCCACTACGTAGCACAATGATACTAGACAGGAAATGGAATGAAGACTATGTATTGCCCAATGCACATCCTCGAATTTGAGTTTCAACTGTGACAGGGGAAAAAAATCTATTCCTATATTTTGAATGTGAGAGGGAGGTCTGAAATGAAAAGAAAAGGACAAACCCATTGATCCCATTGAGCATCTCCAATCCGTCCGTTGTTGTGGCATCATGCAACATGCATCCATGGTGGTGAGGAGGGTGAGCAAAGCAGCACGGTTCGTGATGTGTGACATTTTCCACAGACTCAGCTGAGCTCAGGGTCCTACCTAGCCGAGCTCAACTTTCAATTGCATTTTCTGTAGAGATTTGCAAAGCGCTGTAAACCACTTGCTCAGGAAATGTGACTTTAGAGGACAAGGCAATCTGGTATGTCATATGTGTTATGATTCACCCCTATCTTTTCCTTTTCCTTTCTTTTTATCTTAGCTAAGCCTTGTTCAGACTGATTTCATTCCTTTTGTGATGACTCATCCTCATTCCATCACATTTCATCATATTCCAATTGCTTTATCATTGCTTCCTTCTATCACATTCTATTAAGTTCCCTTTTGCTTATTCAGCCACACTTTTTATGCCTACCCTTAACTACCAATGGTAGTACTTAAGCTGCCACTCTGGTGCCCCTTGTCTTCCAAGCTAGACCTACTCAATACCTGCCTTGTACCTCATTCGGCCCTTGAATAGTAGCTCTCTTGCTCGCTCCTTCATCATTCTTGTTGAGTGGATATTCCATGGAATCTTTGAACCTCCAGTCCATAGTTGTTGAACTGCATCCCTCGAAACCCTCAAACCCTTGACTCTAGGAGCTATGCCCTTTGAGTCTACGTCAGTCACCACCCATGGCTCTCCTAACAATATGAAGCCTCCATGAACTAATTTCATTCATCTTGAGACAGACATCATCCCTCCAGACATGCAATCAGCATGCATTGCATATATATATGTATATTGCCAGTGAACCCTCCATTCTTGCTCAAGGCATTCCCCATGCACTCAACATCTTCTCTGTCCCAACATCTGCCAATGAAGTGTTTTTGTCTGAATTTTCAACCCTTGCTAGCTATCTTGATGCCATGCCTATGCCAGACCATTTTGTGGCAGTTGAGTTAATGGATGTCTCCAAGCTTGCAGCATCATATGGGTGATTCTGTGAACAATACACACTCATGATGGATACCTTGCATACTGCCATTGAGGCTGCATTGACTGACAAGTCCATTCACTTCATGTTGGTGACATACACACTAAGCACCCTGTGAAGGAGCCCTTTGCTTGCAGATCAACCTACCGCCTGCTTCAGCCTGTGAAAGCACTCTCGTCTTACTTTCATTCAATGTTTGACTGCACCAAGGCAACTGATGGGTGTTCTGCATAAGGTCAATTCAGGAATACAAGGCAGGCAGGATAGGAATGTTTTGTCTGTGTTTTTCTGGCCACCATTAGTGAGACAAGGAAAATTGAGAATTGGGCAGGTGAGATGTGCAAACAGAGGGTCATTAGTGAGTGAGTTTTACTATTTGGTTCTTGGAGGCCTATATAAACCTTCATACTTTTCTCTGTACTTCAGTTTGAATATCATCTTAATCACTTCCCTCAAGTTCCTGGTGATCATACTCTCATTATCCTCTGAAATACAAGGTCCTTAGAGAACTGGCAAGGGCATGACATATAAGTCCAGTCCCAATGACCTCATCCCTCTGTCTACCTCCAACTCTCTGTTGTATCTCTGGTACACCTCTGACTCCAACCTCTGACCCCTGCCTCATTCTTGTCCCTTGGCCTTACCACATTCTCATCTCTGTTCAGGTCAGGCAAGAAAAGCTCACCTTGACAACAGACAGCTTCTTGATTGGAGGTGACTTGGTTGTAGCACTAATTATGCTATTGGAGCAGACATAGCCATGTCATTTGATTGAAGTTGATGATGTGACCTGTAGTATGAACATTAGTCTTGTAAGCAACACCAGTACAATTTAGTATTACCTTTTCATCTGCCAGAATGACATGATCATTTGATGGAATTACTGTGCCTTTGTCATCAGAAGCTTTGTTAGGGACAAAGAGGCATTGTGATCATTTTGTAGTAAACACTTGAGGTGAGTGAGCACAGGAAGAAACCTGGGAAGAAACTGACATATGTGATGTTTGCTGTATATGGCCTGTAGGGAAAGACATGGATAATCCATTGGTATCTGCAGTTCTGACCCCTATCCATATCCATAGTGGATATGGATTTGAGCATGGATATCAAAAATGAAACCCACACTTATACCCACAGATACCCATACTCATGTCTTTCTCTATATGGAGGTGAGGGTGTAGCTCTAAGTATCAATATGGGGAGTATACCTTGTCATCTTGATGAACTGTTTGTAACTAATGACAACATCAAGAGGAAATTGTCAGGACTCAAACATAGCTGTTGGCATGCTGGGCAAGATCAACTCAGGTGTTGTTGTGAACTACAAATTCATCTATGTACATACCACAGGAAATCTGGATTGAACACCTTGATGAGAAGTGTGCATAATCAACACTAGACTGTGAGTGGTGATGTGAGCATCAACACCTTTCTTCCCTTCAACAATACTTATTCTAAATGTTTAATTAGATAATGTACATTAGTCACCATTGAACTATTGAACCAAGATATCACTTACCCCAAATGGAGTTTCAGGAAAGTACTCTCACTTCATATCAATCTCATGGAGAGTAGATATACTCAAGCTGATTGTCTCAGTAGGAGTACAAGCAAGGCATGCCCTGCACCCAATCTTGGTGAGATAACTGCTATTGCTGTAGCTTGGCAAATCAGCTCAGCTCCAGCTTAGCTCAGTTGCCAGTTCAGTGAGCTCACTTATCCCAAAATAAAAGGCCTGTGGCTGTGTATTCAGCTTGAGCTGACTTTCTAGCTGGTGTTTCTAGCTGCTCCCCAGCTCTTCCTGGCAATTGTCTTCAGGTATGTCAGCTCATAATTCCCACAGCAACATGAAGTACCTTATGTGAATCAGACAAACTCAGACAGTCCAAACTCCTGGCAAGTGCAAGTGTTATCTACTCTGAGTCTGCTACCTAACAATCTCATGCAGGATTAATGTCCTTGGCTGGGGACTGAAGGTGGCCCTCAAGATGGACAACTCCATTGTTCACACCCTTGTGGGCAACAGGACCACTGATGCTTTTGGATCTGCTCCTTGTGGACAAACACCTGTACCAACTTCATCAACCATCCCTATCCCATCAAGCACCTCTAAAAAAAAAAGACCCCCCTTGATGTGCTATTTTCAACTTATGCTCACTTTCATTACCAAACTATCAGCACTCTTGGGAAAGAAATGTTAGGATATGTTACTGGTCCAATGCCAGTTAGCAGATTCCTGAACATCTTTTTCCATGAATCTCACATTCTTCATCATGAGTTGAATGCTATGAAGTTCAGAAAAGGACTCTTCAAGAAGATGCTCCAGTCTTGCACTGATACAGAAGCATATACCCCATTTGGAGTAAATTCAGGATTTTGATGCTGACCATTTTCCTGATTTCTCATATCCATCCCTACAACCTAGATTACCATGGTCTAAAAGATTGTACCAAGCTTGCTCTTTGTTGATATGCATGCCCATGATAACAAGAAAAGTGGGTTTGGTTTTGAAATCAAAGCCAATGTCAGCTATGCAATCAGAGGGTCACAAGAATCAAATCACAAATTGTGATATCAGCAAGCTTGATATTCATATTGAATTCAAGTGGCAATGACACAATGATCCTTTCATTGATCCTAGAACTTTGGATTCTCATGAGAATATCACTTTCATTTATGACTCTAACAATGCCAAAGATACATTGAGCCAGATCTCGGCCTATGCTGCAGCACAACTATCTGCACAGTATCACAGACATGCCTTCTCCATTTACATAATGCATGATACAGCATGCATAATTCAATGGCACAAGAAGGGAGCTGTGGTAACAGAACCCATCACATACAATCACAATCCATCACTCATGGAATTCCTCTCTCTCTATTTGCAGGCCTCTCCTGGGCTGCATGGTGTTGACACCATGGTTTTACCTACTACTGAAGACAAGGCTCGGCTTGCAAGAGCAAAGTTAGATCTGCCTTCAGGAATGCTAATGTTCAAAACCAGCATTCTACTGGTTCCAGTGATTGACACTCCAGTTGATCCAAATGTTAAACCTGGAGAGACTATTATGTTCATCTTTGCTGTGCCTGACATTATTGCTTCAGCCTCTGCTTGTTGTGGGACATATGCTTGTCCAGCATATAATATCAAGGAGGATTGTATTATTTTTTTCAAGGATTTGTGGCATGTGACCACTGAGAATATCCAAC
Source organism: Porphyrellus cyaneotinctus (assembly GCA_038091315.1). NCBI lineage: Eukaryota > Fungi > Basidiomycota > Agaricomycetes > Boletales > Boletaceae > Porphyrellus > Porphyrellus cyaneotinctus. Next base: position 7,141 of record JBBPOF010000882.1, on the reverse strand, counting down.
CAAAAGGTAGAATTTATGCAAAACTCATTAGCTCAAACATAAAACATGTCCTTCTTTGTCTCACATGCAGGGATGTAGATGGTGTAAGGTTCAGATGCCTTATGGAGCCTTGTCAGGGCAGGCATCTGATCACACTGATCTCATGTCCAACATGTCAGTTGACAAAAAATGTATCCCTTTCTGATGGCTATGAGTTGTCAGATACCAAGTCAGAGTGGGATTTCATACATAATGGTCATAACCATGACAACAGTGATATATTTGGCAGCAGTTTAACAATCCTCCCCAGTTCTCTGAGTCCATGATTCACTAGCTAGTAGTGCCTTGTTGACTACTGTACTATGAATGTCTGACTACTTTACATCCAATGATTGTGATGATATGGTAATCAGTTGTTGACTTGATGCAGATTTGTGCTATTTGCTGTTTGGGAATTGACTTTTTGACTCATCACTCTTTTGACTTCAAACACCATCAACCCAATAGACAGACTGTACCACAGCCTTCAGTCTGGAGCCTGGGTGAAATAGCAGCTGATTAGTGACTTCTCTTAACATGAGGTCAATGATGCAATGGCAGCAACACAGATAATTCGATCTGAACCAATTGAGCTCATTTCCACCTGTTGAATGACTTGATGTGCTAGTGTGCCACTCTACCTAGTTTGTGTCATCTCTTTGGTGATTGTACATAGCTGCCTATTGTCTCACCTATTTATTTGTTGGATGATGGCAACTTTCCGGGTTGAGGTGGTCAACTAACACCATAGAGCTAGACTGATTGCTTCCCAAGAGGCAATAGACAAAGAAAAACCAGGACAGGCCCCCTCTAGAGCCAAATGCAGCTGTGCTGCCTCAAGAAGGCAAGGCTGAGAGCAAGACATTACCTGTGGTCATTGATCTTGTCCTCAGAGCTGTCAATCAATCAAAGTTCTTCCTGCAATGCATGGCCCCTCAAACACAGGTATATGTAGGTCTTGCATCTGATATGTATTATATGAATGACTAATTTGCTACCTTCAGAAGTTGGTTTGAAAAGAAAACATACTATCACTGCACCAGCGTTAGAAATCCTTTTGGTGTGAGGTCTATAGTTTGTGAAATTCAACAAATCAAGATTTAAAAATTACATAGATAGATAGGGAAAACCCTTGCCTTGAATCCACAAGAAAAATGTGAGGGTCTGTCAAAAAGCTTCAATGCCAGAGGGATGCCAGTGTGAAAAGTACAAATTGGCATAAAGATGCAAAATTTCTCTGAGCAACTTTGCAGGGATGTCACGCATTGTCACAATGCTTTTTGAATCTCCACTGATCTAGCTGTCATCATCATTGCCTTGTATGGATGCTATGATCATTAGACTAGTAGATAATAAAATAATATATGAGTGCCGAAAATTACTAGATGGCTACTATGATTGACAAGTGGAATCATATGGAATGGTATGTACCAGAACTAGGGAATATACTACCTGAATAAACATCAACATAGGGCCTAGGGTATAGTATATTAGCAGAGTCAAGTAAGAGGTTGATCACATGAGTGGTGGACCTAGGTGGATAGCATGAGCCTGCAATAGACTCATATAGGATGGATGGACTATTGTAGTGGTGGTGGTTTGTGGGTAGGGGATGGATTCCACTGTCATTATGGGAAGTGCCTTCCTCAAAGGCTTATTTCTATCTGTGTGAGTGAGTGCCAAAGAGTTTGGAGAATCTGATGTCACTCTTCAGCTTTGAATTTGCTTTGAAATGATCCTTGATGGCCTAAGTATGACTGTTTTTGTACCATCAGTAGGAATTTGTAGTGCAGTTGCAATATTTTCACTTGTTAAATAAATATTTGTACCCTGTGCAGCATGATGTGCTGATCTCTCTGCCTCCTAAGTGGCTTGTTGTGTGGCTGATTTTGTGTGGTGGACATTTGCACATGGCATGTGTGTCATCCACCCTACTTTCATCCTGGTCCATACCTGTTTTGACCATGGGCTAAGTGTCAATCACACCTTCTTTTAAGGGACTCACCCACCTATTTGAACCTCACTCCATCATGTTTTACACCTACGTCCTCCTTGTCCTCCTTCAATGCCTCTTTGCCTTCAACTGAAGAACTTTCATTGCTGAATTCATCAAGAAACCCTCATGTGTCCTTGTCCTCATAGAACTCCCCTCCTACCTCCATGTAAGCTATGTCCATCAATTCATCACCCTCTATTTATGCCATTACAAGGGAGAAGGTTGTGGAGAGCCCTGACTCCTTATCCAAGGAGATCACTGCACTCTTTGAGACATGAAACATTGTCCTCAACTTACTCCATTCAGCAGGGATCCTCAATCTCATCATCCAATTACCAAAGGATCTCCCCTGAAGAGCTGTCCCCCTCATTTTCCTCTTACCATCCCAAGGATCTAGTCAGTCAGTTACTTCAGTTTCCACTCCTGTTCCCTCTACTCCAGGATCTTCTGAACTCTCTGGAGCTTAGATTACTCCTTTCTCTCTGGCCCCACCCCACCACACACTTGCTGGATTCATCCCATTTACCATCAACATGCCACTGTCTTTACTTTCAACACTGGATCTAACAGTAATGGACCCCTTGTGGGAACTATCAGTGACAGAAGGCCTCCTAGTGCTCACCCAGGAACACTCCCTCCTATTACAATTTTCCCCTCATTTGCCTCATCTGTGTTACCCCTATCCACCTCTGACCCTATTGATCCTGAGGGCATGCCCTTTTGTTTTCCAGACTTCATTCAGTTTCCACCATTTCCTCTTTAGATGGAGCACACGTGGCCTATTCCCTATTATGTTAATGTCCATTCCTTTTTTGTCTAAGTCCATTCCCAAAGCAGTATGGTCCATCTTCTTTCAGTTGTGGTGACACAGCCATATTTCCTTTCTGACTTCCTAGGCTGCATCCATCTCTTTTCGTCATGGTCCATTCCTTTTTTATTGTGGCTTACTTAACCTTTCTCGACTCATTGTGGATGGACAGCACCTCCCAAAATGGGATCTCTTGCTCCCATTTTGTACTCTGCTCTTCTCTATATATACCTCGCTGCATGTACTAGTATTCCCCATCTAGTTCTATGCTTAACATGCTAGTTTCTAGTACCACTTGGCCCCGTCTGAGTGAGACCTTCCCTTCTGCAGTCAGACGTGTCTACTGCAAGACTTCCCCCTCTGTACACCGACTGTTCAGGTACGAGACCTGCTTGTCATTGTTCCCAGCAATGAAACCAGGACCACACTGGAGACTAGTGTCTGCGTTCTTAACAAAAGAACTAGATTTACCAATGTCCTTGCCACTGTGCAACAGGACACCCACCCTTCACCATTTGTTAATTCTCCGCCACTGACTTCTCTGAGACTGATGAGGAAGCTTCCACCTCTCCTTCTGGTACCTCTACACCTTGTAGCAGATCTCCTTCTTCTTCATCCTCAAATGAGGAATATCATCTGACAGAAGAACTGAGAACTGATCGCTTGCAACATCTCTCAGTTCTATCAAGCCCCTCCCAACCTTCTGATGGATCCTTCCTGGAACTTGTAGCTGTTGCCAGTACGTCATCCTTTGCCACTCTCCATGCTCACACTCTCTGAGGAGAGGTTGCTGTGTCTCTTCGTGAGTACCACCCTCTACCTTCTGCACAGGCACCTCCCCTTGACAACAACTACCTTCGCTTTGATGAACCCATCCAAGTAGACCCTCTCCTCTATCCACCCGCACCCCCCATTATGTCTACTTCTGACAAACAGTCCGAGCTCAAAGCTGGACAACCTGACGACTTCTCTGGGAAAGCTGAGGATGCCAATCACTGGCTCCTAGCTATGAAGGCCTACTTCACTATGAATACAGCCCACTACTCCAATGATGCTGCCACCATTACCTTCCTCAACAAAATGAGCAAGGGGCAGGGCGTAGCCTTCTCTGAGGGATGGCTTATGAAGCTGGCTGATCCAAGTATTAAGTTAGCACACAAGATGCTGGAAAAGTTGCTGGAGGACTTTAAGCACATCTTCATGCCGAAGGACACCACTGTAAGGGCCTGTATGGCCTTGCATGATATTTGCATGGAGGGAAAGCCCTTCCAATGTGACTTCCATGCATTCTGCTTAGCTTTTGAGCTCAAAGCAGGATGAAGCAGTGTCTTGGATGAGGATATCCTCAAGGACCTGGCCAAATGTGCAGTGATGGAGTTGCTGGTGCAGAACATGACAGCCCTGCTGGATGAACCTTCCACAGTTTCCACTTGGCTCAATAAGGCGGGTCAATTCTTTGACGCTGCCAACCAGTTAAAATCCCTTTGGAAGGGAGGGCCATACATCCCCTCCACTTCCTCCTCTTCATCCCCTCACTCACATGATCCCATGGCCATGGATGTGGGCTCAGTCTACCTCACTCCTGCCATCTGCGCCAAACACATGTGAAGCAACAAATGTTTTGTCTGTCATAAGATCAGGTGTAGTACATGGAACCATCCCCAGAACTGTGGAAACACCCCTTCCTGACCTCGTGGGACCCAACTCCGTCCCCAGAATGTTCACATCACCGAGACCTCCAAGTCTCCCCCTCCTCCTCCTTGTCCAGCCAAAGAGGACCCAATTCAGGAGTACCTCCATACCCTGAATATTGACTGTGCCCATGCCCTCAGAACCTTGAAGATTTGCTTCAACAAGGATGTTGATGAGCAAGGTGAACAAGTCAACAATGTTGAAGAACAAGAGATTTCTTCTGCAGTCATGGAAGAATCTCAATCAGGTTTTTAGATAGGAGTGGTTCGATGTCACTGCCTTTCCATACAATTGCTCCTGTAATAGTATCTGACAAAAATGCTAGATCAATTCAAATCCCTCTATCTGCTTTTGTTGGACCCATGGGACAAATCGTTGACACCACTGCTCTTCTCAACAGTGGTGCTACTGAATGCTTCATTGATAGGGACCTCGTCGAATGCATGGAGTCGTCAAAGACACGTATGGCTCACCCTCTCCAGGCCCATAATGTGGACAGCACTTCCAACATGAGTGGACTCATACAATATGAAGTCCATCTCACTATTTGGATCTCCGGAGCTAAAATGACCCAGACATTCATGGTAATAAACTGTGGCTCACAAAATGTCATCCTTGGCCTCCCCTGGTTACAGAAGGTCAACCTGATCATCAATTGGGCTATGGGAGCCATCAAAATCCCTAACAAACTCCCTACTCTCTAACATGCCGACTCTGAGGTGCTCAGGCAACAATACCTGATCTGCTATCTCAACATTGACCCCTCTGAGAAGCTTTCCAAACTTCTCCGGAAACAGATCAAATGTAATTCTTCCAAATCTGTCCACTGAGCTCACTCAGAAGGAACAGCCTAAGGAGGAGGTACTCTCTCCACAATTCTTGGTGTTCGCCGACGTTTTCCGAATTAGACAAGGACCTTGTCCCAAAGCATGCCAAGGCTTATCCACTCAATCCTAAGGAAATCAAGGCATGTAAGGTGTTTATTGAGGAACATCTCAAAGATGGAAAGATCTGCCCTTCCAAGTCTCTGCAGGCCAGTCTGTTCTTCTTTGTTCTTAAGAAGGATGGCACTCTCCGCCCCTGCCAGAATTACTGATACCTTAACTCCCACACTGTCAAAAACGCCTACCCTCTACCTCTCATATCTGATTTGATGGATAAACTCAAGGGATCTTCCATCTTTACCAAGATGGATATCCGATGGGGGTATAACAATGTCCTCATCACCGAAGCCAACTGATGGAAGGCTGCATTTATCACTCCATTCAGTCTCTTTGAGCTCAATGTCATGTTCTTCAGAATGTGCAACTCCCCTCCTACCTTTCAGGCCCTCACAGACCACATCTTTGGTGATTACATTGCTGAAGGATGGCTGGTCATCTACATGGATGACCTCTTGATCCATTCCTGTGATCTCACTACCAACGAGGCATGCACTAAACTAGTTCTAGAGTGACTGAGGGAGCATGGACTTGGGCTCAAGCTTTCCAAGTGTTTCTTTGGTGTCCATGAGGTAGAATACCTTGGGATGATCATCCACAAAGGGGAAGTCATGATGAACCCATTCAAACTGGCCGCCATCCGTGACTGGGCTCCTCTGCTTAATGTCAAGGCAGTTCATTCATTCCTGGGCTTCTGCAACTTCTACTGAAAGTTCATTCCAGACTTCATGACCATTGCCTGCCTCCTCAATGCTCTCACCCGCAAGAACGTCCCATGGGAGTGGAGTTTATTTTAAGAGACCGCCTTTCGTCACCTCCAAAAATGCTTCCTCCAGAAGCCTGTCCTCTGCTTCTCCAACATCCAGCAGCCCTTCTTTGTCATGACAGACACTTCCCTCCTTGCAGCTGGAGCCATCCTCATGCAGAAGGATTCTAATGGCGACCTACACCCTTGCATCTACTACTCTCACACCTTTGGTTCTGCTGAATGGAATTATGACATTTATGATCATGAACTCCTTGCTGTGATCCTTGCCCTTGAGGAATGGTGTCATTACCTCACTGGCACCTACCACCCTATGATGATTCTTACTGACCACAAGAATCTCACCTACTTCAAGGCACCTCATAAGCTTTCCCATCGTCAGGCCCTGTTGGATGCTCTTTATCCAGGACTTCAACCTCCACTGGGACTATCGTCCCAGCTCTCGAATGGGCCCCACAGATGTGCTCTCACGTATGGCCAAGGTGGACACCACCTTGGACAATGCAGAAGTAACACTGCTCCCTCCTAATGCCTTTGTCCACACCCTTGACATCAAATTGGCAGATAAAATTGCTGACTCCACCCCTTCCAACCCCTTGGTTGTTGATACCCTCGCTACCCTGGCCTTGGAAGCCCCTTGTTACGCAAAACGTACACTGTACATACAGTGACTCCAAAAACCCTTCCAATGTTTAACCCTAATGTGGTGCATGAAGTGCACCACAAACACCCCTGGGAATTTCGCTTAGCTATAGGGTGACCAAACAGAGTATAAACTCCTGGCTATAAATCAGTCCCTTAGTCATGTGATTTGACCTAGTATTGGCGGAGATATGGTTATTTTAAGACAGCAATGTCATTGAAAGGGTTTTTTCACTTTTGTACTTGAAATAGATATCTTAGAGATTTCAGATAGATTT
>JBBPOF010000881.1:0-15379 GCA_038091315.1 Porphyrellus cyaneotinctus | reverse complement strand
CCCCCGGACTGCCACACTTGCTGAAACTCTTGCCAGTAAGTTTCGAACGGTGGTTTTATTTTTCCATACAGCAGGTATCGATTCTGCCGAGCGCTTTAGAAGGCGAGCTTGAAGTTGAGGCTCCCCGCTGTGCATATCAGTTCCCAGTTGCGCCTGCACAGCATGGGATAAATAACAATGAATTTCAAGGAAACCGTCACTTATGCAAGCAACAGACCGCTCATTCTCCGATCATGGCCTAGGGCCGTCGAAACCAGTGCTTTGGCCATGACAAGTAAGCCATCTCTGCATATCGTCATCGACTGTCAATTGAGGCATTCCATTTGTTTCCATTCTACACTGAGAAATGTTGCAGTTGATTCAAGTGCCCCATCCATTGAAAGACATAGCACGGGTCCAACTCCCTACCATTTACAAAAAAAATTATGCCAGTGGACTCCTGGGGTGCACCACACATGAACCGGTGGCGGCTGCCCTCTTCGCGTCGTCTTCTAATTTCCCTTGTACCCCTAACACCGATCAGTGGTACTTGATGTCCTTAGCACAACGCGTTCGTACCTCCATCAGACCATCCCCATTTACCAGCAGGGTGTTACAATGCAGTGGGCTTTGCGTCGTTGAATTGGGTTAGGATGGCAACGCTGGAACCCAAGTAATGTAGCCTGTTTACCCCTTTTTCATTTGGGTAGTTTATGAACGTTGACCAGCGAAGCGCGCAGTTATGCTGCATGAACAGGGTGGGGAAGGTCTAGTGTTTCGATCCCGCCATTCCGTCCCCTGGTTGGTCGATACCACAGACCTTTTCCTCTTCACGCCTTGCTGGATTTCGATGTTCCAACGAGCTGCACGATGCCGGACTTCAGGTTCCCCATCAAAGTTGTTCCTGGAGATCATGTGTCCCCCCTGTATGTACCGACCCTGCGTCTTTGTTTGCGAACTGACTACTATACCAGAGTTGGTCCTTGGCGTCTGATGTCGGGGGAAACGCGGTGAAACCACATCAATCGGCGCCGAATAGTTTCTGTGTCCGGCCTTGCTTGCACACCTCCCCTTCAAATCCTCTCTTTCCCCTGGACCTTTCGTCTCCCCTGGTCGAGCCACCGCTCGCAGATGAATACGACCATATATGCGATGCTCCCGGCATAACTTGACAGCGACGAATGTAAGACACTCGATTGTTCAACCACCACACGTTCAGTCCCACTCTTTTTCAGGGGCCATGGCTGTGCCACGAATGTCACAGGATGGAGAACTCAAGGCATAAAAACCAGGGGTGTGCATCGCCGACCAGCACAAAGTTCACTTCTGTCATCTACTGTGAACACCAGCTCTCTGTACTCCAACATGTTCGCTCGCACATTTGCTATTGTCTTGACGGTTGCTTCCCTTACTGGGCTCGCCGCCGCCGTTCCGCAAGACCTTACGCCTATGGTTGGCCCAATTTGCCCCTCTGGCCACCTCCAGTGCTGCAAGAGCGCCCAGCCGGTGAGATCTTCCTCGCCCATGCCAGCGACCTGAAACACTAACGCGTCATCTCCTAACAGACTGATCACCCTTACGTCGTCGGGTACTTTGAGTATTTCGGGATTCCCCCGCCCCCTTCAGGGACTCAGGTCGGGTTTACGTGCTTCCCTATCCCCGTCGATAGAAGTGGTCCCGGTTGCGCCGAGCGGCTGCTTTGCTGTGAGAAGAAGAACACATTCGTGAGTCCATCCCGTTGCTCATGTTCGCTTACACGTTGTCCGAGACTGACTCGATCGGGTGCACAGAACGGTGTTGCTACTGGCTGCTCTCCCCCCGTCTACGCGTGATCTGATGGCAATATGCCAAAATATAAGAAAATCGTGTTTTTAAGAGATTGGTAAAGTCAAGTCAAGCGTATCGAGGTTTCTGTTTGTGATTTGGGTATCGAGATATGTATGTATTGGGTTTGATTGATTGATTATTGGGTACTGAGTCAAGTCGACTATGTCCGGTATTGAGCGAAAGCTTCTCGTTGGCGCATGAACCACTGCCGACACAACGCCGAGTGACCCAGACCTCGTTGATTTGAATGATGTCGACATGTTGATATCAGCGTATCGATCGCGGGAATTCGGGCTCAGTCAAGTTGATCGAATGTCGCGTTGCACTCTGACGACTTTCTGTCACCTGCGATTCGCGCCACATCGCCACGGTCTCTCAAAGGCCAAAAAGAGCCGTATCAGATTAAATAACTCGATGGTTTGGCAATAACTTCCGAGCTCGAGATCTCCAGAGAGAGTAACGAGTCACTCGGAGCGCATGCCTTCACACAAACTATGCGGATCAAGTATCCACACCGCAGCTTTCCCAACCTCCCCCACCTCAGGCTCAAGTTCATATCCACCTCTTCTATATGTCCTTCGCATATCCTTGAGGACCGTTTTGACGCTACTCCTGTTCGTCATCAGTATCCCCTAGAAGCGCCAGCGATCATCGAGGTGACGGTATGTACGGTCATCATTGGAAACGACGTCCGCGCAGCGGGCGGTATCTCTCCGAGGACTTGCTCTGTCGCCGATGTAGACAAAGGTGCAGGGTGTTGTGATACCAGAATGGCTTCGTGCGATGGGATTACAGTGCACGTTTGCGCGAGCGCATCGAAAAAGGTCGATCTCGACTGCTCGGATGTGTCTTCCACAATGGGTGGAGTGGCCCCAAGGGATGTTTTCTCACCTGCATCGACCGTCCGACTTGTTCCTGCAACACAGCGAGGAGTGAGACGAGCGTACATCGCAGTCCCGTTTGACCCTCGTCCAGGAAGAATCTGAGGCCTGGTAAGACTTCTTTTTGGCTGTCCGTGCGGCATCGATGACGAGCGTGGCGGGGCGGAGCAGGGACGGTCCTAGTCGAGGATGTCCTCGTACACGCGCAACCTGTTTCAATCGAATAAACTATACTCCAACAAGACGACACGACATCCTTGAGTTGTGTCCCTCGGTGAATGCTTTCCTCTTCAACTGCATAACCACAGCTGACAATTCATACTAGCTGTACGCCATGCCCATGAAGCACAGGCCGAAAGGCATCCCGGGAGCTTTATCATATAAAGGTGTGGGTGGGTTCAGTGGCATCGGAAAGGAAACTTGCAACGTGTATGATGGATGGAGTTCGTCCATTGAATAAAATGGCCACCGGGGGCCGAGTACATGTGGATATCCTGCAAGTGCCGCAACTATCGTTGCATAATGTGGCCCTGTGACATCCTAAGACAGCAAAAACGACGCACTGTCGCTCGACGGCCCCAACTTCGAATTCCACTGTGAGCGCTAGCTTTCACCCTCCAAGACGTTCGGTCGATAGGTTGCCGGTCGGAGTGAGAAAATTGGCCATGTTGGTAGTTAGTTCATCGTTTGTGTGGCTGTGTAACAGTTAACGACTCTGGAAACATGACGAAGCATAGCAAAAACAACACGGCCTCCTCCGTTTTCTCGTATGCAGAAAAGCAGAAGACAGAATATGGCACGAAACGTGTATGTTTACTTTCCAGAGGCTTCGAAAATTCATGTGAACCGATATGTTCCAGCAACGTTTAGGAAATGAATCCATGCGAAACTTTGATGCCTGCGCTCTGTGCTTACAACGGGCCCGAGATCCGATTGCTTGTGATCATGGCCACTTGTTCTGCAAAGAGTGTGCATACGCCGATCTCCGTATGCAACCGTGTATTCCGCCCGCGGGACTTGGGCTGAGAGATCTACACAGTGAACCAGAAGAAGGATATCAAGAGACAGAAAGAGCGCCTAGAACGACTCGGGAGAGAGGCAGAAGAGGAAAAACAGCGCGCATTGGAAGCCGCGAGAGAGCGTGTTTTGCGAGATTTCGAGAAGGGTCAGCTCGGGTTATCTGCGAATTTACCTGCCATTGTCTCTACGTCTGGCGTTGGGTCCACCAAGACCGAAAGTGCGTGGTACTTGATGTCATTCATATCTTAATCTCACAGGAGCGCTTCACAGGTCGCGCAGGCAAACGGAAACTTGACTTTGACAGTTCAACCGTCGAGACGCTCGCACGGGAGGCTGAGGAAGCCGCACTCAGACAGATAGAGCGGGAACAGGCAGAGGCACTACGGCACAAACTACCCGATTTCTGGTTGCCATCCCTGACACCCACCTATACGTCGAATGGCCCACCGTCATCACTGAAAGATGTAAAGGTTCAGACCATGTGTCGAGGACAAGATCCACCGCATGCAATCAGGTGCGTGTCATTGTCAAGGGTATACGAGCACTGTTTCATCCTCTTATTTGAAGCTTGAAATCCTTTACTCCGGTCCAATTTGCTTTCCCGACAACCTCGAGTGCACATTTGACGGACTTAACTCCTGCAACTAACGATTATAAGAAGCTCGAAGAACCAAAGAATCCAATATGTCCCTCCTGCAAAACAAATCTTTCTAATAATAAGATCCTGTTCTGTACGTGCACATTTTGGCTCGAGGTATAATTGTTTACATACGATTTCTAGTAATGCGACCTTGTTCCCACGTCGTATGCAAAGTTTGTACAGACGCCCTCGTACGGCCCGCTAGTCAGTGCATTGTTTGTGATCGGGAATTGAAGGACGTTGAGATTGTGGAACTCAAGAGGGAAGGTAAGTACATGTGCCCTTCATTCTATCGCGGGGCTATGGTGCTTCGTCATTTTTTGGTGTTGACTTTGTTCTTTCAGGTACAGGGTTCGCAGGGGGTGGGCTTGCAGAGACGACCAAGAAAGGGATCGCTTTTCAGGGATAGCCATCCCCGAGTTTCCATACGTATCGGGTTACCCGATGTTCAATCTCTCCAGCTTCCCCGTAAATCCTCGGGGATTACGGTCCAGCTAAATGATGATTCTTCTGCGGATGGCCAGTACATCTCTACCCCACCCAATGCGATATCTTTTGTCCTTAATGTGACGTATTTCAGCGTCCCGCCTACACTCATAAGAGGTGTGCTAAGATGACATTAGTCTAACTTGGAGACAACGCTCCATGACGTTGGGTGTCAGTGCCCTTCTCGCTTTCACCCTCGTTGTCAATGTTACGCAGCCGAGTTCGGCTGGTCCAAGATGTGTTCGAGTGCGTTTTCATCCGAGTATGTATGCCTTTGTTGTTGTCGATGATGCATCTAACTGTGTTTCAGCCATACGATAACAGTGGCATTTCGTATTCGAGCCAGTCTCATGCTAGTGAGGTATCCGACAGGAAACAAGTTATCAGCCCTCCTGGATCCTCTCGAGAGGCCTGGAGGAAATCAGGACCTGGCGTACGATCAATTCTTCCAAAGTGGTGAGGCTCTGCAAAACGGAAATATAGTAGCCCAAATCGCCACCATCGTGTCGAAGGGAATGGATCTTGGACGCTCTTGAGTTTACAGACGACAAGTACTCCAAGCAACTGGGCGAAGCATCGTGCACCCGCTCTATTACGAATTATTGCTCGCGGGCCGTTTTATTGCCCAAGCTTACCCCCTGTGGTCCACCAGTTCATGTTTGTGCGTATCGAGTGATCGTCGTTCTCCGAACGGCTTGACCTATCCCACCCATCGACCTATCTGCAAGGTGCCACTTGGAAGGAAGTATATCTTCCCCGACTCCCCGCGTCCATGCCAAGTATGACGTGAATGCAATAGCAAGCATCTCGTTGTATGGTGTTCTTGGATGCCATGTGGTGCGTTGACCTCTGACGCCAAGGCAAGAAATGTGGCACAGTGAACAACAAGTTACCGGCGTCAGCCATACACGCTTCACTGCTCTTTCGAAAGTTCCTTGAAAGTTGCTACCGGGCGAAGGTTTTCGGAGCATCGGGACGCCACTGTCATCCGGTGTGGACGCTTTGGTTTTGGGACGCCTCGTGTCGTCAAAGCGCGTTTCGCCATTGTCCACACCAGTCCACACTCTGAAATTAACAAATGTCCAACGCATATAAATTCATTCAGGCCGACCACCAGAGGGCCACAACATTTCTTGCTCTTCACGCAGCTCACCCTCCGCCTCACTCACCATGGAGCTACTTGTACCACATACCGATCTTCAACCACGTAAAAACCATGTCTTTGTCGACGAACTGATAGTCAAAATCCAAAGGTTCAAAGAGTGCTTTCCATGGGGTGTCCTGCCTTTACCGTCAGCCAAATCGATCGCTGCGTGGAACGACTTGCCAAACGTCACCATGAAGAACCTATACATGACTGGGCTGGTATTACTCCAAGCCCCTCCCACGACGCCAACCGGACTTACATTCGATATGCCTGGCCCTGCGTCAAGTGACCTCTCCCCAAACGGTGACCATGATGATGGTGGCTGGCTGGTTGTTGACGATGCCACCTCGGATACGTCTGACGCAGTCATAGTCTACTCCACCACGAGCGAAGATGATTCGGTGTCGCGGTGTAGCCATTCCGAATCGTCATTGGACCAACAAATCAACGAAGATCCCTTCCAATCCAGCAGCAGCAGCTCTTCGGATCAGGGTAGCCTTTCCTCCAGCGCCGGAGGCTCGCCAATACCAGTGGGGTTCCACAATATGGTCAACCAATGGCTGTTGGACTATCGCGCCCGTGGAACGGACGCGTTTATCGAGTCGTTTATCGCGCATGGTGCTATTTCTGTGGGAACTGCATCACAAGCTTCCCGTATCGCGCGCGCCATGGTTAAAAAGGTGGCAAAGGTATCCTACATGGAAGGGAGAAACCTCGAACACGCTGTTCGTCTCGCAGCGTTGGCTGGTTTCAGGAGGTGCTGGGAGCTGGTCAGTCCGTGTCGCAGACAGACATCGAGTGTTGACTGACAATGCGGAACATACAGAATGATACCGATATCTCGATGGGGGTGTCATATACCACGCCACCCAGCCCATACGCCATCAATATTGCCAGCTTCATGGGTAGCTTATTCGACGAAAAGATATGCAGTGAACAGGATATTCATCTTTGCTTGGCCCTTTTGTTAAAAGGAGAGAAGCGCTTCGATCGGCTATGCGCTATGCATGCGTTGCTGGTCCAAGCCAACGATAAGCTATGCAAGAATCGGCACCTCCCGCCTCTAATGCAATTCAGGGACGGAATTACGTGTATCGAAAAAGCGTCTGGAGAGTATCTCTGGGCTACTACCCCGCGTTCGAAGGTGATCTTAATGGTGAGGGAGCTGATTCGAAATATGTCACGAGAGCTTCGAGCGGACTGATCTTTGTAACGCACAGGATATTCTTGGCTTGATCGAACGGTGGATGGTTTCACAAGCAATCAAACGCGAAAAGAGTCGAATGTCTTCCGGGACTGGCCACCGCACCATTCGCAACAGCGCCGTAGGACCGAGGTTGCGCAACTAGTAGGGAGTTGGTTGTGTTGGTTTCAGTCGGACTTGGTAAATAGCTGTCAACAAACTCCAGGTAACATCATTACAAGTATTTTTGTGATGTTTACTTTGTGATTCAAGGGATAGTACCACGGAATAAAAAGGACAGCACATGGATGGCTTCAAGGAATGCATGGTTGGGCAGAAAATCATTGGACTCAACCGGGAATTGAACCCGGGTCACGTACATCTTCACCACCTACTAGTGGCAGGGAAAAACACCCGAAGCACGTATCATGCGACTAGACCATTGAGCCGCACTATCAGTTCAATCACAAATGAACACCCCTCGTGGTCTTATAAATCCGCCAAAAATACAAAAGAGAAGTCCATCCAGTGGAAATACATGGCTCGCGATAATACCTTTCCGTACATCTGACTATTGTGGGCTTTATGGCTAGGTGCAGAAAGGTACATTATACATAATAGAATATCATCATTGACAAGAGAGAAACTATCGAATCATGAAGCCAATCCCAATTCCAATACAAAAGCTACCTAACAACGCAACTCGTACCTCGCCGTCGGACAGTTTCGCCCAAACACTGGACATGCTTTTGTGGAGACAATCTCTGACCGGCTCCAGCAGAGAAAGAGACAACGATAGCAAAGTGGAGAGATGCAGTGGATCGACACAAGGAGCGGGTGGATTGATGGTATCAGGCCGAGTTGTAACAGTGTTCTCTCTGGTGCGAGTAGCGACGTCTTGCGACAGTCGTATCTCCCACTCGGCCTCCCACCTAGCCTTGTCCCAACCCTGTGGCTTTTCGGCGGTGTAATGTACCGTTTCGCGATGGATTGCAGCAATGTTTTCTACTGCACGTTCCACTTCCCTCCAACGTAGGAACCGTTCTGCTGCCTCGTACCGCAGGGATGAGAGAGTCTCTGGCGATCGGAATAAGCCATTGCGAAGCGCCATAGGGGAGGAAGGTCTGAAGGAAGACATGTGAGGTCGTGAAGGGAATGTGGTCTGATCCAAGCCGTGGCGAAGCACAATAACGGGAATATGAGGCGCCAACACGTCAATGAGCTCATTTTCGGCACTAGAAGGACCTGTGCGTGGAGTATTATTGGCGGCTGCGAATGGAAGACGAAGATGGACCGTTTTCCCACCTGAATTTGTCAGAATTACAAGAGTGGTGTACAATGGCGTCCATGGTGATGCGATTAGGTTAGCTAGGGCGACGGACGGCTGGCAGCGTCGGTCAATTATTTCTAGTAAAGACTGGAATGGTGAGTGGATGGCTGGCAGCATGGACGAAGGCTGGTATATCCGTCCTTCAGGATTAATTCAATATGAGACCTGGTCCACGTACATCACGCTGAATGTTGTGACAGACGTCAAGTTCAACGTTCCGTGACGGTTCAAATTTCTCGAGGCCATGAGCGTCCCTGTGTTCAATCCAGTCCGTCGAAGCACGTAGCACGAAACCATTGCTGGTTGCCTCCCAGTCACCTGTATCCACCACGTCCTCGTTGTCATCCAACAACAGACTGGATACTAGCGCATGGTCCTCAGCGGCATCGCCCACCACGAGTAAACGGACGTCCCCTAGGGTCTTTCCATATTGTGTCGGCCGTGGAAGGGCTTCCGGGAGGGTCAGAGACGGAATGATCAGCCCCTGTGTGGATTCCCTGGCGTGGTCGGACTGAGGATGGGAATGCGGTGGGCTGGCGGCTGCAGAGGAGAAGAAGAAAGAGGATCCGACGGATGGCAATGAGGATATCGACTCGGAGGGGCTGTCGGGAAGGGAAGGTAGCGTACTCGACCGAGGTGATGATGGCTGTGAGGCGCTGGCTGCGGGACTGACTGAGCTAACCTGATGTTCCTGCCGTAGTTGAAGCGTGCGTAGCGTAGATGTGCTGGTCGATACAGTGCTCGCAAATTCCATGGTCAAGGACGACGGAGAAGGAGTTGTCAACACTACGCCGTGTAGCCACTGCCCAAGCTACACGTGTTTGGTCCAACTATGTAATTCTAGACAATATTAATGTTTCCCCCCCAAGTGTGTTGCACATCATATCGGTGGCATCCCAGAATCAATCAAGGACATCACGTCTGGAAATATAACGCATAATAAGCTTCCCCCACAGGCGGACACGATGCAGCGTCTCCCCACAATCCGTAAAGTCACGTGAACCCAAAGTTCATGATCGAATGACAAGGAACTGTTCAGGAACATCCGGGTTCTCCTGTGGTGCTAGTGCTGGTATAACGTACTTCTCGCCGTTCTCATCCTCATGGACAGCTCTCCTCACCTAAACGAGTCGCTAAGCAAGGAAAGCATGCATTGTCGACACTCACCTGCCACACTCGCGTGTTACATCCAATATGAGCAAGCGTAGGAGAACAGACGGATACGATCGAGGCAGCCAGCTCCATCAGCATGGGCAGAGAGAACACTGGGGATTCGCTCGTTTCAAAGGAAAAGTTGATGTGAAGTGCGCGAAGGTTCCTTGCCAATGCAAATAGATGGGCTGTGTGGTCCTGCAAAAGTACGACCATTTCGCGTGAAAAAGCGCAATTGCAATCAGTTCGGGGCTTACTAGATCATGCCGCTCCGCCACGATAAATAGCTGCTCGAGAAATGGACACTGTGAACAGATCACTTCCATTGCAGCAAGACTGATTCGCATTCGATGGACTGAGAACTTCTTCAGTCGTTGACCGTGCCTTGCAGCTATATTGATCCAGAATTCGTCTGGTATGGGAGTCCATATCGATGTGGTTGTAGAGTATATCGAGAATGCCTCAAGCGGCGCAGAAGATAATAGCTCTCCGACGTCACGAGTCCACTGATCCAGAGGTATATGAATATGGACGGTCAGAGTGATCGCTCTCAGCCGTTTAAATGCTTCCGTGCGGAGGCATGTCGCTTTGAATGCAGACATATCCTACCGGATACACGGTTGAGGCCAGCGGGTCATGCACGTACACGGAACACCTACGAATGCTTGCGAGAGGCCCTCGACGCTTATCCCAATAAGCCCGCTCTTGTTGGCAGAAGCAATCACCCCGATGCCCACATGGGTCACCCTGGGACATCCGATGATATACAGATACTCCAGGCCCCGAAGGTTCGGTGCTAAATGGTCCAAATATGCATCGGTTACAAGGGTCGACGCCTACGTACAGACTGTAATTCATAATCTAGTCCAGATATGCTCGGAGACCTACCTTACATATGATCGTGAGGCTGCGAAGTGTTGCGCCAGTGATTAAGATCCGGGCAGGGAAAATGTCCAACATGCGAGCGCTGGGCATGATCAGCGAGATCTTGCTTAACTGAGAGAATTGTGTGAGTAAAGTTGGATTATATTCGCTGTCATTCCCGTTGATCTCTAGCTCATGCAGCTGGGGACAGCTGCTGAGCGATTCGAGCACGCAAGAATGAAGGGAGCCGTCTCTGGTCCACGTGCAAGACCTAAGGTTGACACAGTTTCGTACTCCTTCAGTGCACCGCTGTAGCAATTCAGAGTTACGTTCGACGGACAGAGCCTTCGGGAAGTCCCTGATCTCTACCGAGGTGTGCCGTCAGGGATTCAACGGAAGTTATGAGGCAGATCAACGATAGCTCACCTAATTTCTCTACATAACGGGCGAGATGAGGACAACTAGATAAAGTCCGGAAGAGCAAGATAACCTGTGTGACAAATGCTATCGTATGACTGCGCAAGGTGAACTCCGAGGGCGAGACTGACCTTGATCTTTGCTTCTTTATACCAGGCAAAGATAAATACACGACGATATAGCAAAGGGGTGGCAAATTTGTTGAATGATTTATTCACAAGACATAGTTTGGATACGTGCTGAGGCTGCAGAACAAAGTCAAAAATGATTGGGAGCAATTCGAGTGGGAGTTGGATGAAATGGGTCATTTTCTGTGGAAAGCTGACTAATCAGAGATGTGAACTCGTAGGCCAAGTTCTACCTTCTATATAAGCCTAGCTTGTTCTCATACCACCACCATCTCAGCATAATGGACATAGACGACGACTTCGCAATGCAGGATCAGGAGTCAGATCCTGTGCAACACGAGAACGACGAGGAAGAAGAGGCAGAGCAGACTCAGCCGGAGAGCAAAACTGGAAAGCTTCGGGGGTCTATTTACGATGCACTGGACGACGACGAAGAGGAGGAGGACGAAGAAGAAGAGGAAGAAGCAGACCATCGCGGGAGAAAACGCCCAAAGGTTCGGTTTCTTTGCGACATTGGTTTTGGGCTACTCAGATGATATCTGTGTAGCACCGTCATAGGCGCAGTGCAGTCAACCGCTTCCTCGATGTGGAAGCCGAGGTCGATACGGAAGATGAGGAGGAAGAGGAGGAAGATGAAGCTGCTGGCGGTGAGTCTTCATACTGGATCATGGGTGCCACGGCTCTAACCTTTCGTTTAGATGAGTTCATTGCGGATGCTGGTCTTGACGGGGACGATGAAGATGTGAACAGAAGAGCAGCCGTCAATGCTCGTCTGGATCGCCGAGAGAGAGAACTGAACGATCAAGACCTGGCCAAAATTGCTCAAAATCTGCACGAGCGATATCGGAGCGCTGGTGTGCGGTACACGGGAGACATGAACGAAGTCCCTCAGCGCTTGCTTATGCCCTCAGTACACGATGCGAGCTTGTGGCAAGTCAGAGTCAAGGTATCGTGCCATTATGATCCGAGCTTTGTATCTTCATTCACACCACCTATTCAGCCAGGACGGGAGCGTGACATCGTGTTCAGTCTTATGCGTAAGGCGATTGATCTCGAGTATACGGCTCAACCGCTTTCGATATTATCGGCTTTCGAACGAGACTCTCTGCCAGGGATGATATACGTGGAGGCTCGCAGCGCTCAACAGGTGAATCAGGCATGCAAAGGTCTCGTCGGTGTCTACCCTAGCCGTGGTATCACTCTGGTACCCATCGAGGAAATGGCCAGCCTTTTGCAAATCAAGAAGCAAGACCTGACGGTCACTCCCGGTACATGGGTTCGCATCAAGCGCGGAAAGTACCAGGGTGATCTTGCACAAGTCATGGACATAACTGAGAATGGCGAAGATGTTGGCCTCAAGTTCATTCCCCGTATCGATCTTAACCCGAGGGACGACGCAAGCGTAGATGGACGCAAGCGGAAAAAAGCTATTGCTGGTCTTTCTACGATGCGGCCTCCCCAACGGTTCTTCAATTACGAGGAAGTAATCAAGGTTTATGGTCGTAAGCAAGTCTCCAAACGGAATCAGGTCTACGTCTTCCAAAACGACACGTACAAGGATGGTTTCATCGAAAAGGACTTCAAACTCTCAGCGCTACAATTGGACGACGTCAATCCTACTTTGGATGAAATCACACGCTTCACACGAGGACAAGACGGTGCAGAGAACGAGAATCCGGTTGACCTATCTGTCATCGCAGAAGCATCACGGAAGGCAGCAATTTCTGTCCTCCAACCCGGAGACCATGTCGAAGTGTTTGAAGGAGAACAAGCCGGTGTACACGGTGTCGTCGATTCGATAAATCAGGACGTCGTTACCATAACTGCAGTTGGTGTGGATATCGACGGCCAAAAAGTCGATGTCCCGGCTCGCAGCGTTCGCAAGCGGTTTAAACCGGGCGACCACGTTAAAGTGATGACCGGTCAGAACGCAGACGAAACCGGTCTTGTTGTGTCTGTTTCCGACAACGTCGTCACCTTCCTTTCCGATATGTCAATGCAGGAGGTATGTCCTCCCTGTTCGTGGTGCTGCTTATTGTTCACAGTGTTTCCATTCAGGTTTCTGTATTTTCGAAGGACCTTCGAGAGGCTGCTGAGGTTGGTTCCGGCACCAACATCGTGGGTAACTACGAGTTGCACGATTTGGTTCAACTTGAGTAAGTACACACCTGCCGATGACTCCCGTATTCCAATGCAGCTTTAAGTCTACAGACTGTGGGGGTCATTTTCAAGACCGAGCGTGACTCCTTCCGGGTGCTTGACCAGAACGGGCAAGTGCGACTTGTTCAACCTCACCAGATTTCCATGCGTAGGGATTCCAATCGCGCAATTGCAACTGACTCCGAGGGTCATGAGCTTCGAGTCAATGACAATGTCCGAGAAGTGGATGGAGAGGTGGGTCAACACTGAATATTCGTCGAGCCATTGTTAAATGTTGCGCAGGGTCGTAAAGGCAGAGTGCTTCATATTCACCAATCATATTTCGCCTTCTTGCACAACCGCGATATACCAGAGAACGGTGGTGTATTCGTCACTCGTGCCCGGTCCTTGGTTTCACTGGCACCAAAGGGAAATCTCATCAAACCGGGTACTGACCTTGGTAAGATGAACCCACATGTGGCTGGCGGTGCATCCACAGGAGGCATGGTTGGCTCTGCCCGCGGGCCTCGAGATCGGGACATTGGTGCCCTCGTAACTGTCGTCAAGGGTCCGCAGAAAGGTTACATCGGGATCATCAAAGATACCAACGGGAACCTTGCGCGTGTGGAGTTACACACCGGGAATAAGCTGATCACCATCGACAAGCAAAAACTCTACCGCAAACTGTAAGTAGCACATATAATCCATGAGTCAGTGTTCTCATTGCCCCGTTTCAGACCTGATGGAAGTCTCGTCCCTCTTAACAAGCCCTATAATCCGAATGCTGCGCAAGGTAGTTTCAAGACCCCAGGTGCACCAGCGCGGACGCCAAACCTTTATGCGCAAGCGACGGGAGGTCGTACACCCGGATGGGGAGGTGGCCGTACACCCAACCCGTACGCGAATGGTGATGGAAGAACACCCGCGTGGAATGCATCCTCCAGAACGCCGAATCCATTCGGTGGTGACGGTGGCAAGACGCCTGCTTGGAATGCCTCGTCACGTACGCCTAACCCATACCAGGATACTGGTGGAAAGACACCGGCTTGGAACGCCTCTTCGCGGACGCCTAACCCGTATCAGGATGGGGGTAAAACTCCTGCGTGGAATGCCTCACCTTCGTCGCGGACACCCAACCCATATGGAAACAGCGATTCATCTGGGTGGGGTAATGACGGGGGCAGAACGCCTTCGGGCTGGGGTGGAGCATGGGGCACGTCACCTGCACGGCCAGCTGACGCAGGTTACTCCGGATGGGTAAGTGGTACCGAGTAGCAGGTGTCTACAGAAGCTCATTAATTCGATCAAGTCTGCACCTACGCCGGCAGCTGCACCAACACCATTTGCCGCTCCTACCCCAGCGGCGTATTCGAGTGCACCGACCCCTCGTACTATGGGATCGATTGGCTTTACGCACTCTGCTCCGACACCGGGGGTCTCAGCTGCGGACGAAGACGATTCAAGTGGGTGACGACCATGTCAATTGAATGATAGTATCTCACGTAGACTGTTTATAGCACCTACCTGGCTACTGGATCCGGCTTTCCAAGGCAAGAAAGTACTGGTGGAAATCACTCACACATTGGGTGCTTGGCGTGGTGGAGAGCTCAACGGCGCCAAGGGCTTCGTGACCAATTTCTTCCGAACCCCTGGGGATACGCTCATCGAGATCGAGCACATTGACCCAGGTCGAGAGGGTACCAGGGTGGACGTACCGATCAATTATCTTGTTCCTGTTCACCCAGAACAACAGCGGGATCACGCCATTCTGCTGGATGGAATCGCCAGGGGCACCGAAGTGATCCTAAGCCAGTACTTGGGCCCGGGTATCTGGCAGGTTTTGAAGTCGCTGGGTTCAGAAGAGGTCATCACCTGCTTAGAGAACGACATGGTGAAGCTTCATGTCAAGTGATGCAAGATTATTGTCGTGATTTCGGTTTTGATTTTACCTCGCAATTTCGTGTACTGTACGACTACGTTCACCGTAATTTATTTATCACTCAATTGGGAAGGCGTGAGAAAGATGGAAAGACTTTTATAACTACTACCAACTCACATCGATGTCGTTTCTCGTAGGATCTCTCGCAGGCGCGGTCGCGACGGGAGGGGTGAGTTCTCCAATCCTTCTATTTTGAACGCCGTTAGACTCGCGTTGGAATCTTGACACCGCAGGCGTACTATGGATT
>JBBPOF010000880.1:0-15385 GCA_038091315.1 Porphyrellus cyaneotinctus | reverse complement strand
GGTTCGAATATTTACGATCCCTCGAACCCCAAAATCTACAAATGGTGTTCATTAAACACGAACTTCTTGCACTCCCTACAGCAATGCTTTAGAAGTTGTCACCACTATCACAGCGAATGAACTCACAGGTCGCCATGAAATTGCTACTTTTTTCAGAAACTTCGGGCATTGCCAACATGTGCACCTTGAATGATGTTGGCATCGGCAGTCCGAATAATGGAGGAAGATAAGGTGTACCCTGTGCCGGGTCCCGGAACCCTTGGAGGCACGCGGGTTGGTGGTGTCGAAGGCCTTGATACGGGAGATGGCAGGCCAGGGTTGGCGGGTAGGGAGCCCCGGCGAGATTGAGTTGCGATCACAGTCCCCGGGTTGGCTGGTGGATCGAATTTACTTGGTGCCTGGGAGATGCTGGGGTATAGGATTACAGGTGAAGGCAGGGACGTGTTGCTGGCGACAGGAAGCAGAGACTGAATCGCCGTCTCTTTGGTTCCTGGCGATATGAGCATCTTGAGACGTTTGGCCCTCGACCGAAAGCCTGAGATGGACTTCGATTGGGTCACTGCCTGGTTGGTGGACACCAGTTTTGTTGAACCCATTGGTTCGACGCCTGCCAAGGATGTCCATTTACTAGGGGTCGGAAGGCGAGAAATTTGGGATCCATCGGGACTGGGGATAATGTTTGCTAAAGACACACGCAAGTCGGACACTGACTGGGGGGTCGTATCACAGGAGAGTTGGGATGCACAGTGGAAAGTTGTGATCGTGGATGCTGATTGAGGAATGGGAAGCAAGGAAGAAATGGGTAGATTGCTCGACGGCATTTTGGAAGGAGGCGTCTTTGTAGTGGACGGAACAACCTCCGTAGGTGCAACAAGCTCTGCCAACGGCGATGTGAGCGCGGGGGACATCGGCAACGGAGGTACCGCTTCCGAGTCCATCAAAGGAGGTTGTTGTGAGCTAAAGGATACTCGAGAGAGGAAGAATGACGCTCGGAGGAAAGTAAGTGATGACTTTATTTTTAATGACTTTCTCAGCTTCTTTTTTCTATCTTCGTTGTCGCTATCATCAGCAGCGTGGTACTCGACATTATCTCCCGCTTGACTGGACGACGAATGATGGTTACGACCTGGAGATAAGCGAGAAATGAGACCAATGAAACGCTGGCGTTTCTCGGGTGTTTTCGAACTCTTGTCCTTCTTATCTTTGAGGAGATTCTTTGGGTCCAAACGCTTGCTAGGTTCTGCAGTCGAAGTCATTGTCGTGACGGACCAACGTGACCGAGAATGGGTTGTTAATTTCGAAGCGAGTAGGGAGTGAACTGCACCATCTGCAGGCGGAAAGTCAGGCGAGGTGTGGAACACTGGAAGCACGGTTGTCTTGGGTGGCACCACAGTAAAGGAACTGAGATCTGGAGAGCATTTGTACGAGGAAGTTTGTTCCTGTGCTGATCGCCTGGGGAAGGGCTGGTCTTCCTCTACTGGGGAGGCAGGGAGAGCAATGTTCTCTGGAGCACAGTGAGAGAACGCGGGGAGACTAGTATATTGCGATGTGATGGAGCTTTCGCAAGAGTAAGGACATGAGAAATTGGACAACGTCGGGGATGGTTGAAAAGAGTCCTTGACGTCTGGGATAGGCCACAAATATGAAGGTTCCTTGGCAAGAGAGTTGTCACATTTGTGCAAGTAATTGCCATGGCGTAGAACTGGATCATGTTGATGCTTCACGGGAGCTACGACAAATATGGGCAGAGGATGAAGAAGCCCCTGCGAAGGACTCTGATCTGAGGAGAGTACGCTCGTGAAGAGCGGGAGACGAGAGATGCACTTCGGGGGTGGGCTGGGGCGCAGGGCACCGTGACGGGATGAGGAAGAGTAGGAGAGACAAGATTGGGGGGATGACGGCAGCGCAGGAAGGGGCTGTAATATGTCAAAAAGTGCATAGAAGTGCAGATAACGCGTAGCGTACGAACCTTGTCGTACGAGCAAGGCTGCAACTGTGGCTTCCAGTGTGCCATTGCCATTTCTTGTACAATGGGGCGGGGAGCGCAGACGCATTCCTCCAAGTCACTGTCGTCGGTTGCTGAGTGGGAGGGGAAGAAGAGTGTGCCATACGAGGGGTAGGAGGAGGATGTGTGGTCGAGGGAGTGTGGGAGGAGCGGAGAGTCGGGGCGGTCGATGGAGTGTTCGGAGAGGGCAAAGTCGTACTGGTGCTCGATCCAGGAGTGGACGCGGGCGTTGTGAGTGGTTGTAGGACCTGACAAGAGCTGAACAAGAAGGGAAGAGTATGCCGTGTCATCTTCGGACATGGACTGCATCCCTGCAAAACAAATCTGTGGACCGAGACTGGAGTTCCATCACGGGGCCCTTTTATGAACAAGCCGATACATGGGCTCGTTGACCAAGCTAGGCAAGTGGTCATTGAACTCCCAGACGCGAGCAATCAGGAAGGCGTGTCTGTGAATGCCGAACCTCGAATTAATCCATTGCTACGAGCAGAACCTCGTAACCGACTCAAAGATAGCCTCCCTGAGCGTGGTATGCCATTTGTAACACGTATGAAAAAGGAGGGTTCAAGGTGGGGAAGACGGAGATGAAACATCAACATCAACATCACCTTCTGCCTGAGGTCAAATTTTCATATCAAAAGCGATAACTGGGATAGAGAGGGACCCGGGTCGTTCTGGGTCTGAGCTACTGATTGCCCTGGTGTGAGATCTGTCGCGATTCTGTCAGTCGCCATCGCGGTTACAGTCCATAGAGTTATCACATCACGAAGCCCCGTCCTACCAGGAAATCATCAGCTCACACAATCTAACAACAGTAACGGAAGAGACGCGTACCTCTACAGGTAATTTAACTCGAGCATTCCTCGTGGCTGGTGCAGTGGATGAGACAAGGATGCACATTGCTAATTCTCAGGGTCGCGTGACTGTCAGCCAATGAAAAACAGGCTGATCTCCACGGATCTTACCGGTCCCGTCGGTGCCTCAATCCACAGGATCGCGGCAAGAGACACCACATGGTGACGTTGCCAGATTTAGCACAAATATTAAGATAGAGCTGAGCGCTGAATATTGAATTCTCGTCGGTGTTTAGATATCTCCAGTAAATTTCAGATGAAAGCCTGGCTGACTGAACTTCACCAAAGACACGAATATCGCCGTGGAGGAATGTTGCTCACCATAGTCACGGAGGTAAGAACGAGATTATCTGCTAACTTACCAGTCCATGCAGGTTGATTTGTGCTCAGGCTACTTCAGAGATCGGCGAGTAGACAGCGATCGGAGTTTGAAACGCATGCGCGCTCATATGTAGCACCACATGGTCATCGCCGGGCGAGTCGATGATGCGGTTCCTGGCCATTCCTCCGCTTTTCTTCCAGAGGAAAATATCCAATAGTACCCTAGCCATCCGCTACATCTCTCGCCGGGTACCATAACTGCTAGTGCCCACTTTGGCTCAATCTCAACTGGCGAACATCGATCATGACGCGCGACCTCGAGGTGTACCAACTTCCTCCATGAAAATGGCCCGAGATAATAACATAATACTACCTATTAGCTTATCAAGCCATCTCGAAAGAGCACATCCCTGCTGAGTTCCGAGGAAGGTGTCTCGCGAAACCAAAATCTTATCTGATCAATGATGTGAGTGAATTTTCTTGCCAGGGTTCGAGAAGCGTAAATGACGTTACAGGCGCTGCTAATGGGGTCCGTTGTCAACCATTACATACCTCCACCATGCCTGGTCTAGTGGGAGACATCCGATCTAGGGTTATACTGAACCTCCCTGGTTCCAAGATGTCAAAAACAAGACAATTGTGAAGCACAGTCCAAGCACTCACCAAGAAAGAGCTACAGCTAGTGGACATGAGGCAGATGAAGCACTTTCTTCGTGTCGCTGGTATAATAAATACATCATGATCAGTAGGACGGAAAGTTGTCAGGACTCGTCAGGACTACTCGGCCAAGAAATTGACCCTTAATTTCCTTTCTAGCCAGCCATCTTCCAATCAGAGCCCGCAAATGGCCTCGGTTGTGCAGGTTTAGTCCTTCAAGTGATAACGTTATAACCAGTCCTCCTGATAGAGTGAGTTTCAGAACACCCCAAGATGAATTGGAGGTGTATCTGAGATTGAATGTGCCCTCAGTGAGGATGTGACGAGTCTGGGACCACAGCTTGAACGCTGCGTTTTTTTTCGAGGGGGCTGCCATAGGAGCCAACTTCCTCCGACCTCACACCGGCTGATCTATCGTCTATTCCCGCGAGATAATAGAGTGTCAAACCGTTCCGTCATCTGATATGGTCAACCCTCGATGCCAAGTTGGTGCGAATCCTAATTAGAAGTTTGAATCTTGCGATGTGGCTGTTAACCAGGCGTTCACGCTCCAAGACCCTTCAATGCACAACATTCTCACTTTGCTGTCCTTATTGATCAATGCTGGCACCGCTGGTAAGTGCGATGCTTTCATTAGGTGGTAAATGACGACTGATGTTTGACGTTGGCAGACATGATGTGTAACTACATCGTAGGTCCCCCTCTGGTGTGGGTGAGATAAAAATTTACGACTGCGCTGACGAAGCAATGAATAACATTGGAAGGCAAAGCAGCGTGCACCGCACGCAGTGCAAACGGCGGTGAGTCCGGTGCGGTTCGTTGCTGTCCACGAAGCTTAGGACGGTATACCTGGACAACTTGAAGGAGGAAAAAGCTTTCCGTGCAGCAGACAGTGGGAATGACGATGTAATTGTTTACACGAAGTAACAAAACAGTCAGCTACAGGGAGGATGAATTTTCACACAAGTTTATACAAGAAAGCTCATGAAAAACGGTACTCGCGAGCATGAAGAACGAGAACGAGATAGCTCGAGTCTTACCGACCGGCGTGAACGAACATTGTACTCAGTGGATGTTGGACGTAAAACCAGGGCAGAGTGTCAGAGTAATGGCGGTGTTGGGGCAAGTGTAGTCGACGAGATCGGCAGGCTTGTATCCGTCTGTGGGTAGGCACGTCAATACACAAATTATGCAGTTCGAGAAAAGAAGCAGCATGACTTACTGGCACCGTCATTGTCGGGGAAGGCGTATGCGTTGTAGCAGGTCTGGTAATAGAAGGGGCTATGGGGACCAGGGCCAGCGTTGTTTGCGCAGCCTCCGCCGCCAGCAGGGAGAGCACCATTGCCGCATGCGGCGGCGGAAGAGCAGCAGGGAGAGAAGCATGAACCGCCCGGGCCGGGAACGGGCTGAATGTATGTGAGTGCACGAAAAAAAGGCTCAGAGAAGTGTACTGACACAGCCGGAATTGATGGTGCACGCAAACACGTCACAGCTACCATCGGCAGAGGAGATCTCCATCCCGACGTTGTAGCCATAGATGAGGGAGATATCGTAGGTCACTGAACCAGGGATTGCGTACTAAGGAAGGAAGGCGTTGGGCAACTAGAACGAGCTGCCAGCTAGAAACTCACGAAGTTGAATTCAGCTCTGCTGAAAGGGGTAACACCATTCCAGGTGGGGCCACCGGTAGTGCAGGAACTTCCGGCGCTGTCGCATCCAGTACCTATGAACGTGAGTAGGACCCAAGAGTCGGCTAAAAATATTAATAGCTTACCGGCATTGATGGCACCGTCCCAGTTAGAACTGATGCCCATGTTGGCACTGGCACCAGCGGCAACGGTCACGTCGTTCCTAATGCTACCAAAACTGGTCTGTGTGTACAGGAAAACGGACTGGGAACATTTGTTGACAACGGTCAGAGACTGGGCCTGAACAACAATCGCGAGTGCTGCAAGGGCGAGGGTGGGGAGCAGGAACATGTCTGTTAATTGAGAGTTGGAGTGGTCTGTTGGGCTGGAACCCGCAGAAATTGCATTTATATCTTTTGCTAACCTACCGGTCACTGTGGATTCCGGGGGTGCTGAGGACGTAGGACATAAGTAAGAGGACGGGGCGGTTCAGAGCGGGGGAAACAACAGCCGCGATCTGGATAGGAAGCCCGTATCAGGCAAGGTAAAACCATTCCGAGTCTATGCTCGAGCGTACGCGGTAGCTCCACGGCAGTCATATATTGCGCAGTTTTATTACCGGGAGTGGAGTCGTCCTCCATGCTACCAGCCGCCACCATCCACAGTACACCAAGTATTTCACGGCTTGCCTCACAGTGGGCCGACATAAAAGTGAATACCGGCTCCACCGGTATTCTAGCATTCAAGTCACGGATCCAGTAGCGTGACTCCGATTTTGCCTCGTGAGCTGTGATGCGGTTACTAGAAGATTTAGAACAGGGCTGGATCCACGACAGAGACGGAGTATACTCCAGACAACGATAGTATGCAAGCACGTTGGCTGGTATCTCGATGGTGTGAGTGACCGCTTCAAAAGTAAGTAGCCACGAGTTTCCGTGTACTCGGAAGGACATCCAGTCCGACTTGGTTCATTGGTCAGCTCGGTTATTGCCGAGAGGTGACACAATCCTGGCGTCCAAGAGGCAAGTCATTCATTACCTAGAAAACCTCTGTCAAGGAGTATAAAATATGATTGATCTCTCGGAAACATTCTCTCCCAGATGTACGTCCGGCGTCGTGTCGCTTTCTCCGCGGATCTGACATCGGCCGGCTTTCCATTTCACATCTTCGTGACCGCCAGGTTGGTAGAAAGTCAGTGGCTCAATGACCGAGACCTAAAAAGCCTAAGCATCCTTCGAGGAAGCACGAACGCGATGAAATAGATGGCCGGTGTTTGAAACCCAATTATCCAAGGTGAGCCTGCTACTGGCACTAGCGAAAATGGTATCGAGTCACGCAAAATGCGATAGAGCAACGTTTTCGAGCAAACACCCAACGTGATGAGAACTTTACCTTCAGTCGGCCTTGGCCAAAAAATGCTCTACCACTCGGTTGGCACTGTGAATCCACTTGTACACGAGACAGGAGCTACGCCAGTTGGCAAGGCTGGACCAATCACTGTTGAGTTGGACAATGGTTGTCTCAGTTGCTTTCACGGGCGATGTAGGACATATCCAAAGTGTCATGCAATCGACGTGGAACGCTTCCCACCCAACAACGATGATGAAATACAACGATGAGTTACTCGCTTCAGCAAACTTGTCTGCGGGATCGAACCTACCCTGTGTTTCAAGCCAATTGACAAGGCGCGAACCGTGTGCGTCACCACAATAAATGGACGTCAGCACCGGGATGATCAGCCAAAATGACGGGATTAAACACGAAAAGCTTGCAGGGGGGGGGCCGCGCAGGAGGGTGATGCACAAACCAATATGCCTTGATACATCTGTATCTTCTTACGATTCTCTTCTAGCCATCTTCCCCATGCTTTTCGTGTGGATAAGCCCTGATCGGACAGAGTTTGTATTACTAGTGGATTCCGGGTCGTTTCATCTAGCTGTCCGACAGAGTGGACAGCACAGGACGGAAGCTTGGCGACCCACTCACCTCAAGGCACGAATATTGCGTGAAATGCATACCACTCACTGGTCGTGAAGGTAAGGATCTAGACGCACGGAATGCATCAGCTAACCTACCAGTTGCACCACTCCTATGCAGCGATATGCGGGTGACTAGTCAGGCTCTCTCAGAGTTGAGTGAGTAGACCGCCGACCATGCTGTAGCCAGGAGTCAGAATCATCTGATGACGTTTGAGCGCATCAAAAGTAATACACGTATGGTTATCAGCGCGCCGCACAGGCATCGTGGTTAACTTTGGATCACGCTTGTCTTCGCTCGGATTTTTGCGTCTCGGTTCACATGGACCTACGGTTCCTTATCATTCACTGCTATCCTTCAAGAGGAAGGTGGTTAACAGCGCACTCCGTTCAACCGTTGGTGATTCTGCTATACTTATCCGTCATCGCTGTTTCCCTCCGCTCACATAGCCATCCGGTACTGCTGCCTGCCGGGTATATCACCATCGTTGCTTGTGCCCACCTCTCGGATCAACTTGCGAGCAGTGATAATGGCGCAACCTCGTGGTGCACCTGTCTTCTCCAGCTTCGTTCGCCGTCAGGATCGAGCGGAAAGCGCACGTACAAAAGTCGGCGGAAGTACAGAATCAGCGAGATCGCCGTCGCAGCATGTCCTTCCGTTCTCTTCATCAAACATAACGATACAGTACCTCATCACCCAATCCTTACACGATTCAACCATACCGTGACGGTGGTTCTAGCCTGACCATCCCTTTTGTTCAAACCTGCCCCATGATGCTGAATTCCGATTCAGACGGTGTGTTCTCAAAGTCAGCTATCGTATCTGATCAATAATGCAAATTACTTTTGCTAGAAACGCGGGTTCGAGAAGCACCGTGGATGATGTACGTACGGACAGTATTGATACCTTTGATCGCGCCGTTTGCCAGATGAATACTTCCGCCCTTCCGCACCGTTCTAGCCGCGTAGGAGATACCCAATCAAGGATGACGGCTACATCCAACTCTTCTGGACCCAAGGTCCGGAATGAGAGAATTAACGGGATTCTTGCAGCCCAGCGGACGGAGCGCTTTCGTAGCCATAACAAGCATGGTACAGATGGATAGAGTGGACGGATTTCAAACCGCAATATCACCCAAGATGGATTCAAAGTATATCTTCTAGTCTTGAATGCGCCAGACACGAGTCTTCGGCGTGTTCGGGTCGACACCCGGGTGGTGCATTCCTTGAGAGATATCTTCCGACCTCACATTGGCCAATCTCGTCTCCCGCGATGCACTAGAAGGCCCCTAGCTTTACTTGATCATGACAATTGCATCAGGGAGTATTCCCAGGCGGCTTCACTCACATGAGTGGAGCTGACTTGTATTGGGCTTTATTGCATGTTACGACATGCCATCAGTGCTAGGGACTCCCTAATACCTATCAGGGCGATACGTACTTACTTCAAAGTTCGAAACGGCACAAACCTGTGGTAGTTACGATAATCATTGGCTACTGATCCTCTTTAGTGTCCGTGAGGGTTGCGAAGCAGTCAAGTACCCACAAGGTTGCATCACCACCGTACATTGCCTGGTTCCCTGGCGGGTCATTTACGAAGACAGTGTCTAAACGTGGAACGTTGAGTCGATCTGTGCATTGCCGCAGGTCGCAACTCACCCTCCCAGTCGAGGATCAAGTCATAGTCCCGATCGCATGTCTATTCGTTCTTGAAGGGGCTGTGGCACCCGGCGAATCTATGGCCTGCTCCCGCGAGGCGTTTACGGAACAGGGCACACTAGAAGAGCCATTTTCGCCACCAAGATGAACTATACGTACGCGAACCGCATGGACGCGGTTCAAATCATCACCCACCGTCGTCGCTGAAAAAGTACAACGTTGCGATTCATGACCGCGCAATGCCGTTTTCCCTGACGTCACGGACCTTTTTTGCGCTGCGAGCGCGTCGACCCTATGGGTCGATGGAACAAAGCAAGTCGACATTGAATTCTGATCGAAAAGAAGGGCGTGTGTGAACGTCTAACATTGAGTTTGATACAAAGCTATAGGTCGAAACTCGCCTCCGAGTCGGAGACCACATGGTACGTTCGTGGACCCCAATAATGTGTACTGAGCCGCATCGGTCACCATCATAGGGCCATCCGGAGAAGGCTACATGACTTGCACGAGGACAGCTGGTAACAACTCAGCTGAGCCTGCCAGTGTCGTGTACGGTACAAGGTTTGGGGTACTCACGCTCCTTATTCAACGTCCCCACTTGCGACCCGGGCAGGGAGGAGGGGGAAACCATAAATCCTAGCATGGATAATAGTAGAGAGAACAAACGTGTTGGGGACGCACCAGGGCTGATCCCTTGCTTAGGAATCCGCAATTTAGCTTCAAGCCTGGAGGCTCTGGGAGTCTGGGTCGGGTTCGTCCGAGTCGAGTCTCGAGCAGGGACGAGTGCACTTGGTTTCAGAATCAACGAAAGGGCTACCCCCGCATGTTTTTTTCTTTCCACCCGACGATGCGACCCCATGGACTTGACTGAGGGGATGAGGCTCGGAAGCCGCGCGATGGACGTGATGTGATCCGGCCGACCACTACTAGGTTCAAAAAGAAGCACTACCCAATGACGACAACGCGCAGCCGGTCACACACACACGTACAAGTCGTCCTCCCGAGCCGTGATCAGTGGTGTCCTCGGACCCGTCCGGCCTCCCAAAAAAAAAAAAAACTGTGCCGTCGGGAGACCTATTTTACCGACGGTTATTGTCGCCCCTGTGAGACTGGTCCGAAACGTGACAGCCTGAGTGCGTTCGTTCAGCCGAGCGTGTTTAGAGAGGGTGTGTGGCCCCAAGGCTCGTGGGAAGCAACCTGTTACAGGCCCATCGAGAGCTTTACCAAAGGTCCCAAGGTAACCCACCGCGGTCGAAAGAATAGACAAGTAGTAGTACTCTCACTCGTGCACGCCAAGGCTAGTGCTGTACCCGCTTCGATCGGATTGTGCCGCAGTCCTCGATGATGATCAACGTGAACGATGTACATAACGGTGTGATACAGCAACGCAACGCAGGTTTCAGAAGGGAAAAAAACCCATGATGCCGTACGGGGCTTCAAGGAGGCCCATCCACGATACGTGCACCGTGACCGTCTCTGCGTATGTAACTCAATTGAAGTCCTCGTACGCGCGTCGTTCTAGTGAGAGATTGCCAACAAAACAAGTGGATGGATGATTTGGCGAGTCCCGAGGGTTCTCCCACCCACATCACAATGACGCGACCGTAACCCGCAGGCATCTCGTGCGACGATCCTCGGGATCTCAGCTGAGCGGTATCACATGTTGAGGGTTTACGAATGAATAGCCCATCTCTCGTCATTCGATCGACGATACAACATGGCGCAAGTCTCAACGTGGAGGACGCGACAAGTATCAGAGTAACTACTATTCAATCCTTCGAGGGTCGAGTTCCACTCATTCATTCATGCAGGTGCGATTCAGAGAACAGAAAAGTTTGAAAATGTGCTTTATATTCAATTCTTCCACCCCCCAAGTCTACAGATGATGTTCACTAGATAATACTGAGTTAGGTATCTACGTTGAGGTTATTGCTGACATGCGAAAGTTCAGAGAGAAAAAGAAAGAAAAAAAAAAGAAAGTGGAGATGGCATAAATGAGCGCCCACAGGGGACATTTTGCTTGTAGCGGTGCCACTGCAAGATGAACGAGAACCAAGAGCATGTATACATCTTGAGGAAGTGCGCCCAGTCTTCCAACAACGTGATCCAGTGGCGAGAGATATGAAATGCAAACGACACCCGAATAGAGCTAAAATGTGTACACGTAATTCCACAACAAGGATCGATGCGACGGACCAGAAGAGTGAATGTAGCATTGGAATGCGATGCGAGTGAAGAGACGAGGGAGAACGAGCGTGAATTGTATGCAATGCGAAACGAGTAATGACCGTGATGAGCGTGAGGAAAAAGGAACGGAGGTCGAGGAAATCGCCGAGGGGTGAAAGTCGCGGAACGTTTCATACGAGGGTTTCATGCACTTCTCGCGCACGGACTGCGGTAAATGGTCAAGAAGGCCGATACCGCAACTACGGCAAACGAACTCACTGGTCGGCGCGGAATTAATGCCTTTTCCAGAAACCTCTGACAGTGCCAACACGTGCACCCTTGCCTGATGCTGGCATCGGCAATCTGGATGATAGAGGAAGAGAAGGCGGACTTTGCATCGGTGGTTTTTCCAGTACCATACTGGGCCGCGGAACCTTTGGAGGCACGCGGGTGGGTGGCGTCGGAAGCTTCGATGGCGGAGACATTGGGCGCGGGCTGGCAAGCGCAGAGGCCTGCCGAGACTGTGTTGCGATCACAGTCGCCAGCTTGGCTGGCGGGTTAAATTTGGCTGGTGCCTGAGGGATCCTAGAACGCGCAGTTGTAGGTGAAGGTAGGGACGCGTTACCAGCGATAGGAAGCCTTGACGGCGTCGCCGTCACTTTGGTTCCTGGCAATATGGGCGTCTTGATACTTTTTGGTTTTGCCGTCAACCGAAAGATGGACTTGGATCGGGTCACTGCCTGACTGGCAGGTACCGGCTTTGTCGAAACGATTGGTTCGACGCCTGCCGCGGACGCCAAGGACGTCCGCTTGCTGGGGGGAGGTAGAAGAGAAATCCGAGATCCATTGGAATTGGCGATAGGACTCGGTAAAGACACGCGCGAGTCGGACGCTGACTGGCGAGAAGTATCCGAGATAGAGAGTTGTGATGTAGTCTGGAAAGTTGTGATCGTGGATGCCGACTGAGGGACAGGAGGTAAGGAAGAATTGAGTAAATTGCCTCGAGAGGGTATTCTGGAAAGAAACGGCTTTGGGATGGATGAAAAGACTTCCATGGGTGCGGCAGAGTCTGCCAACGGTGATGTAAGCGTGGGCGACACGGGCAATGGAGGTACCTCCTCGATCGGAGAGGACAAGGGAGGACGTTGTGAGCTAAAGGATGCTCGAGAAAGGGTGAACGACGCTCGGAGGGAAGCAAGGGAAGACTTTTTGCTCAGGGACTTTCTAGGCTTCTTTTCCTTTTCTTCGCCGTCGCTGTCATTGGCAGAGTCGTACTCGACATCATTACTTGTTTGAACAGAGGACGTGGTTGACGAAGGGTCGTTACGACCTGGAGAGAAGCGAGAAATAAGACTGATGAAACGAGCGCGTTTGTTGGGTTTCGCGCTCTTGTCTTTCTTGGAGGGTGTCCTCGGGTCGAAACGTTTGTTGGGTTCTGCAGTCGAAGGAGCGAGGGACGCTGTTGTAGCGACAGACCAACGCGACTGAGAATGGGGTGCCAATTTCGAAAGGCTGAGGGGGTGGAGCGCACCATGTACATCCGGGTATGGGGGCGGAAAGTCAGATGAGGTGAGCAATGCGGGAGCGGCGTTCGTCTTTGGAGGGGACAAGGTAAGAGAACTGAGACTTTGAGAAGATTTGGACGAGTTCGTTCGTTCGTGTGCTGATGTCACGAAGAAGGGCCGGTCTTCCTCGACTGGAGAGGCCGGGAGGGCAATGCTCTCTGGAGCGCAGGGAGAGAACGCGACGTTGATTGGGGACGCTGGGGTGCTCGCATAAGGCGACGTGATGGACGTGTCGCGAGAGTAGGCGCATGAAAAATTGGACAGGGTGGGAGAGGGTTGGAAAGAGTCCTTGTCGTCGGAGATGGGGCACAGATATTGAACGTCCTGGGAGGAGTCGTCGCGTCTGTGCAAGTAGCCGTCGTGGCGGAGAATGAGGTCGTGTTGATATTCACCATGTACTATGACGGACACGGGCAACGGTGGAGGGATCTCCTGTGGATTGCTCTGATCTGAGGAGAGCGTGCTCGTGAAGGAGGGGAGACGGGAGATGCGCGTCGAGGACGAGCGGGAGCGCAAGGCGCGGGACGAGGTAGAGTTGGTGCGAGAAGAGGCGGGGGACGGCGGGGGGGCTGGGAGAGGCTGGGAGAGGTCAGAAAGAGAAAACGGTGAGTAACGCGTACGAACCTTGTCGTGGGGGTGGGGGTGGGATGCATTCGACTTCCAGTGTGCCATTTCCTGTACTATGAAGCGGAGAGTGCGGATGCGTTCTTGTTCTTCGAGGTCGTTGTCGTCGATAGAAGGGTGAGTAGGGAAGAAGAGTGCATCGTAGGAAGGGCAGGGGGAGGATGTGCGGTCGGAGGAGATGCGTGGGAGGAGCGGAGAGTCGGGACGGTCGATGGAGTAAGCGCGGTGTGCGCCGAGAGATGAAGACGGTGATGGAGAGGGCGGACGGGACGACGCAAAAGGCAAGTGAGAATGTTCGGAGAGAACAAAGTCATATTGATGTTCGATCCAAGAATGAACGCGAGCGTTGCGAGTAGTGGAAGAGTCGGAGAGTAGCTGAGCGAGGAGCGCAGAGTATGCCGCGTCGTCTTCGGACATCATCCTAATCCGAGGGGACGGAAAAAAAATTGGAGCAGAGGGCAGTCCATTTTATTCGCTCGGACTGAGGGGGGGGTTCACATAAACCCGCATGTTACAACCGAGCCATTCCCTCGGTTTATCCGTTCATTACCTAATCATCCCCCTCAACTTCATCGATTTCTTTTTTCCATACATACCTGAAATCAGTTCCAGAACACACACACGCACACCCCGAATCTTTCTCTGCTTGCGTTTTCCCTCTTCCGAGCCAGCACTCGATCGCTTATGGCCGCCACATCACCGGCACCGACAACCTCAGCATCGCTTACTTCACGGTCCCGCCCATGAGGGCCCTCACGTAACTTACCAATTCCCAAGTATACATTGTCACCGCGCCCTCGCTATCTCCCCTTGGGCCTTATTTTCGTCGATTTCAACATTTCAAGTCGTATGTACCTTCCGCCCAATTGCGAACCGTCAATATTTCGCCCCGCTGGCGGACATCATCCATCCTGTCACCTCGCTGTCCAATGTCTCCCCATCTTACGCAACCCTCTCCCTTGTACTTTGATCCACCTACACTTGCCGACGCGACCCTTTATCATTCCTTCTCCCATTATGAATTCTCCTACATGGTTAATTTACTATTCCATTCCTCTTTATCCTCTTCAACCAATATACATCTTGTGCGCCCGTGTGTCACTCCCTGTTCTTTTACTTCGCTTGTCTTCCCTCAATAAAACGCCGCGCCCACATCCAATGACACGCTAGCGACGCGTGAGAGTCGCATACGCTCGCAAGCCATTCTGTCGTTCAAGTTCACGTCCATGTGTCGATGCATTTCATGGCCAACTCACCGATACAGTCGACGTGTGCTCGTATATCCACCACAGAAACGCGACTTTCATTCATGTCGGACGACACTTATTTGTCGTTACCTCAAACACGGAGACAGCTTTCCTTTTTTGCTTATTCAGGGAGTGTTCACGTCACCTGATCCCTGTGGCGGAGTGGCTTTGCCTGAGATTGGCTGTCTGTTTGCCTCGTCAAGGAAGAGATCTCGCCTGAGCGCGTCTTCCCTAGGTCAAATAGTTGTACACATACGTCCCATGAGGCTCACAAACTGCTGTAGAGACCCCAACCAACATGAAACCACAGGTCCCGATCGCGGACAGTTTCCAGGAGTACCCCGTGCAAACCACCCTACCCCTCGGTTAAGAGAGCCACCGCACTCGTCCCAACAGCAAGCCCAGCCATGCACGAGTGACAAGCTTGCCAAAAGTAGCCTAGTGTCTGGCACATTCCCCGCCCTTCACACAACTGCAAGTGCAAACACGTGGGCCCTTTCGACTCTCTGAAAATGGATCATAACGGTCCAAGACGGTGCATGTGCATGACTGCCCCATCCATGACCCCCATGATACACGAGGAGTCGCGGTCGTTCCAACGTGGCCATTTAAAAAAAAAGGTGTCCGTGTTCCAAAGGAAAATTTACAAGGGCCGTTGAACGGTGCGACAATCGAGATCGGGG
>JBBPOF010000879.1:0-15401 GCA_038091315.1 Porphyrellus cyaneotinctus | reverse complement strand
TTCAAAATGGATGGAGAAGTTGAGAGCTTGGATAATGGTTGAATTCATAGTACCATCAAAAAGGTGGAGTTGAACCAGAGGTATGAAATAGGTTGGAAGCCCAGAGTTATTAACAAAGGTCATATCTATAAAACAATCAGAGGCTCCTGAATCTATGAGTGCTGAAAACAAAGGGATATCATGGGCAACTAGAGAGACAGTGGGTATAAGGAATTTGTGATCAGAAAGAGCAGATCCATTGAGTCAAATCTTCTTTAGTGTGTGGTTGTCATCAATGCAACCTCCAGATCATATAGAGCTGTGGAGGTTGCAGACTATTTTTCCAACTCTTTAAAGTTGGCTGCTTTGTCTTCCAGAGGTGCAGTGGTAGTAGCTGCATGAGCTTTGGAAATATTTGAAGAAGACTTCTTGTAGTTCTTTGCCATGTAGCCAGCTAGAACACAGAACATACAAAGCTTCTCATCAAAGTGACATTGGTGTTTGGCAGTGGTGAGCTTGCTGTCTGTGCTGAGTGTCAACAAGAGGTCAGGTTTGGGAGCAGAGATGTTGGCAGACTTGCCCTTAGACTCAGAAGAGTCCTTGGACTTGCCACCAGAGTTGTTCAAGGCAGATAATGATGGTGTGGCAGGAGTGGAACTAGAGGAATGTGAGGACAAGTTGTTGGTGTTGGAGGATGAACCAGAAGCTTTGGAAGCATGGTTTACTTCCTCTTTGCATTCCCAATACCTTTGGTCGACTTGCTGCACAAGAGTGTACATTATGTAGATAGTGTTAGGCTTGCCCTGATGAGTGATCTTGTTCTTAATTCGATCCAGAAGTCTGTTGTAGAAATTCCAGCAGAGTGCACTGGAACCCCACTTGCGGACTTGATTAGCAGGTCAGTTCCACTTGATAATGTACTTGCTAATGCATTGGTTGTCATGTATGTGCAGTTGCTCAAGTTGAGCTTCTGCTTCAGTAATGGGATCATGGGGGCCAAAGTTGGCCTGGAGCTCATAGAGGAATGACAGGCAGTTATCCATCCAGAGTGGGTAATGCTCTAGAGCTACATCTCTAAGCAGGTCTGGCTCAAAGTAGTCCAGGGCCATACTCTTTAGGTAAGATTGAGTAAACATGACTTATGGTCCATTCTGGAAGATCAGAGGTTGGCTTGAAAATTGAGTTCACATTGAATGGAAAACAAGTGAAGTTTCTTCAGATTAGATCCATCAAAGGTACCTGGTTCATGGACTTTGGTTTTGGACTTGGAGGAGCCTCTTCCATGATGAAGGGCTTGACAAGTCATGTCACGGATGGCATCAACAAGGTTGTTTATAGGGTCATTGGTTGTTGATGAACGTATTATCATCATTATAGTCAGAGGGGTTGGGGGAGTCATCAGGATCACCATCATCATCACCATCCCCACCTCTGGCTCTATGCTCTACTGGATTCTCTGGATGTTCACTATGAAGATTTTCATCATCTGGAGGTGGTTTGTGGAAGTGGGAGAGAAGCAGAGTAAGCAGAGAAGTTGAGATGCCTTGCAATTCTGAGATTAAGGGCATGGTATGTGCAGTGAGACTGATGAACTCGCTAGGAATTGTTCTGGTTTTTCCAGATCAAGTTCAAGGAAGTCTGGAGGTGATGAGTGCAGGGGGTCAGAGGGTGGGGTGGAGGTGTACTGGAGGTATGATGGAAGGTCAGAGGTAGACAGAGGGATGAGGTCATTGGTGCAGGACTTATATGTCACATCCTTGCCAGTTCCCTAAGGACCTTGTATGTATTTTGGAGGAGAATGAGAGTAAGGATTGAGAGAAACTCAAAGGAAGAGATTAAGATGATATTCAAACTGAAGTACAGAGACAAAGTACAGAGGTTTATATATGGAGGAATCAGGTCTGAATGACTAACTACATAGAGATCGGAAGTAAATATTTCCAGCACTGTAATAGAGGTAAATATGTCTGGAGCTGTGCTACTAAACAAGACACAGATTTGATGTTTATAGCAATGAAGAATGCCTCAGCCTTGTCCCAGAACCAAGTCTTGTCTGTGATTTCACAATGGTATCCAGTTTGATTAACTCTAAAACTGAAAGCAAATAGTGAGAGACAAATGGAGCATACCACACATTAAACAATCTGATAGTCCTTAGGCTCTGTCCATTGTGATGGTGGAAAATGATGGTTCCTGGCCCAGTCATCTCCATCTCCTCTCCATTAGCAACATGACATCTGAGTGTGTGTGCCAAGATAAATGAAGTCCTTCCAGAAAGAAGATGACTGGTGGACCCTGAATCAATCATCCAATAGATATCACAAACATTATGGAATGAGAAATTGAACACTATATACACGGAACTAGTGGGTTCAAAATAGTACTCATCACAGTCATCCATGTTATAATAGTAAGGGTTATAGATTAATTGGACCTCATCCACCAATTAGTAGGTATAGGTCTCCTCTGTTTCCCATCAACCATATCCAAGATTATCCTGCTGTACAACCTAAGCAGTTTTGATTGATTTCAGATAGAGACATCCACCAGGGCCTGGTAAAGTAGTGGCAATGATCTTGGTTCCTTTCAGTCTTCTATATCTCTTTGATGATCTATTACCTCTTACTAAGGTCAAAGTCATATTAGCAGGAGGCTGAATGAAAGGACAAGTTGGCAACATGGAAGCCATCCACCCATATCACTGATAAATGTCCTGGCTTCAATCCAATCTCTCTTCCTCTCCTATGACCATAGGTAAGGCACTTGAAGAAGCAACAGTGGAAGTGATGGTGGAAAAATCTAGTTCATATCCAAGATTCTCCCCTTCATCATCACTGATTTCAACAATGAGTGCAGTTTGATCCACCTCCACAAAAGTTACTTTAGCATTTCCTCTTCCCTTGTGTTATGGTACTGTACTGGAATGATGCTTCTGTTTGGGTTAGAACCTCCAGATTGCTTCCAGTTATCGCAGTGTTCCTCAGTCATATAACTGGAAGCATACTGGATTGGTTCTGGATATTAGAGTTATGTTGATGTCCAGCTCCCAATCCAGATCTAGATCATTTTCCATAATTTCAGTTTAAGTGCCCAGGGGGCCTGGAAATTTGGTTAATTAGATAAGTATCTTGTGTTTTGCAATTAATCTCAGCCAGAATAATAGAGTCCATATTGGTGGGGGTGAAATCTGCTGCACTTTTGGTGTGAACAATAGTGGACACCACATTATCAAATGAGTGAGAGAGTGCAGTGCAAATTAACATGGCCTTGAGGTTAGCTAGTAAAGCCAGTCCTGCACTAGAAAGTTGTTGGAACAACATTTCCATGTGTACCAGTTGTGCTGGCATCTTGTCATATTCACCAATATTAAAACACACCAGTTTTTTGAAGAGAGAGAATTGACCAGTTGAACTAGTGGTAGAGTATTGAGTGGCTAGATTGACGAAGGTTTGAGCTGCTAAAGAGTTGTAGAGAATAGCTCCTCTAGCTTCAGTAGCATATTGCTGAGCAATATGAACCCAAATGTCCTCTTTGACATAGAGGGCAATCACTCCATTCACTTGAGCATGATCATCCTTCCACTTTGCCTGCTATTCAGCAGTAGCTTCAGCACCAGCAGGGTAGATTAGGGTTCCTGATGCTACCCTCCAGATCCAAAGAGTCATGAGGTAAAAGCAAATAGATGACAACCAATTTGTGGTAGTTATATTTATTAGTAAGAATAATATTGTTCTTCGTGATCCTAGATTTGGTCTTGGTGCTGGTAGACATGGCTCCTATAATAACCCAAGTAACATCCATTGAGTAATCAAATCCATTTGATAAGCTAAAACATGAAAAGAAGGAAATGAGGGAAAAAATCAGTGGTATGTGAGATAAAATCTCGGGAGGAGTTACCACTGCAATGTCAATAACTCTGGAATGAGGCCCAGTGTATAATGATATCTAGTTCTCCATCTCAGCAAAGAATAAGTGTATTTGGAAATGGTAGTTGCCTATTTCCAGGCTTAGAAGATATATTTGTGGGCAAAATATATAGATTTAAATAGTGAACAGAG
This sequence comes from Porphyrellus cyaneotinctus, assembly GCA_038091315.1. NCBI lineage: Eukaryota > Fungi > Basidiomycota > Agaricomycetes > Boletales > Boletaceae > Porphyrellus > Porphyrellus cyaneotinctus. The sequence goes on along the minus strand of JBBPOF010000879.1, from coordinate 11,364 downwards.
ATTGTTTGTACCTATGGATTGATGCTCATAAAGAATGATAACTAATCAAAGAGAAAGAAATACCATTGGTATGGAAAGTACCAAGATAGAGTCTATTGACATCATACATATAGAGCATTCCAGACTATCATGACATCATATAGATGTCTCTAGAATACTCTAGACTCCTTATGATATGGTCTTTAGTTATAAGTGGTAATACCAGTTCTAGACTGGTCTAGAGTTGACCATATCTCATTCTGTTGTAGATCTAATGATCAGATGTCTGAAGCACATTGACTAAGGTCTTTATATCTCTGGAATGGTACTTATTTATTATGAGGACATGTAGAGTGATGTAGAAGTTCATGGATCTCATCCCATTGTAGATCTAATGATCACATATCTGAAGCCCATTGATCAAGGTCTCTATACCTCTCAGATGGTACTCATTTACCATGAGGACATGTAGAGTGATCTTGAAGTTCATAGAACTTCAACAGTGACAACCACCCAGATATACTGATCCAACATTTTCTGTCTGTATAAGATGCTCTAAGGACTGAAACAGAGCACTTATCATTGCTATCAGAAGCTTATTGAGATTCTCATCAAGAATTTCAGATTCAAGCAATGTGATGTCAATCAGGCTGTTTTTATCAATTGAGGCAACAAGACCATCATCATTATCATTGTGCACATCAACAATGGCACTATTGCAGCATCCACCCTCATACTTATTATTGAATCCAAGGTGCAACTTAGAAAGCACATTGAGATCATGGATCTTGGTGAACTGCATTGGCTATTAGGTATTGAAGTAAAATAAAACTATCAGGAGCACACCATCACACTCTTGCAACATTCATATTTAGAGTCAATTATTCACCATTTTGGATTTACATAATGAACTCAAGCTCATCTTATCATCCAAAAAGGCTCATATAAAGCTGACCAGTGCTCAGTCCCCATTGACCAGTGCTGAATACACCACCATGCAGCATGTCCTATATTACAAAGCTGTCAGTCCACTCATGTATGCAGCACTCAGTATGCATCCCGACATCTTGTATGCCATATCCACTATTTCCATCATATCCCACATTTTGAGTTCAATCTTATACATCACCTCTGACACTTCAGGGCACATTCTGGTCCACTCCTGTCACCTCTGCCATCTACTATGTCAACTCCTATCATATTTCACACTTTCTGCACCTTTGGCAAACTCCTGCATCTCTAAGCTTTAATCCACCTCTTTCTGTCCTCTTTGGATTATAACTCCCCTTCTATGACTCCCTCTTACTTATTTCCTCTAGCACAACTAATTTGCTAATTAGCTTTAACCTGTGTCTCACTTAGGAGCACAGCTTCAGACATTCATGCATCTGTCACAGCTATGGCCTACTTACCTCCATTCTCCATTACTTAGTCATTTGGACTTGTCACCTCCATATATAAACTCTTAGAGTATTGTATTGTACTCCAGTTCAAATATCAACTTGAATACTCCATGAACTCTTGACCTTCTAAATGAGTAAACTCCTTGCTCCCTCAGTCACTATCTCTGTCATTAAACTCTGTCCTCCATCAAATACAAGGATATAGTTTGCACAAGGGTGCAGCACTCCACCTTGAGTTGCTAAACCTGCAGTTCTTAGTTCCTCCACTTATGTCCACATAACATCCCTCCTTAGACATTCCTGTCTGTCTTTATCTTCCACATTATCCTCTTCTGAACATCATCATTCACCTTCAGATGTTATCATCCATTCTCAGACATCATCATCTACTTCTAGGCATCATCATCTGCCTTCAGACTTCATCATCTATCTCCAGACTTCATCATTCATCCTCAGACCATGTTTATCATTACCAGACTTGGTCAACCTCTAAGCAGACTTGCACTCCGATGCCAAAACAGAGCATAGGACCCTCATAGTAATCATAGTTCCAACAGTTTTGCATTTTTCAAGCAATGCCAGAATGCCTCATTAGAAGACTGTATGTATGTTGTATTTACAGGTATCTAAGTGGTATCAAAGATCTATGCCTAATATATGAAGACATGATGAAGCTGTTGGAGGAATGCACAGACATGGATGGTAGCATGGCAGAAGATCAGAAAGCCATATCCAGCTACACTTACCTGATAGATAGTGGTGCCATATCCTAGATGTCAAAGAAACAAGAAATTGTTTCACTCTCAACAACTAAAAGAGAGTACATTGCCATGATACATGCCATTAAAGAAGCACTATGGCTGTGCTTGTTCATCAGTGAAGTTCTTGCCTCTCTTGATGCATCCATCATGCTATTTTCAGACAATCAATCTGCCATCATGCTTACAAAAGACCATCAATATCATGCACATACCAAACACATTGACATATAGTTCCACTTCATCCACTGGGTTATTGACAATGATAAAATCTGGCTTGTTCTCTATTCTACAAATAACATGATCATGTTGGAGCAACAAGCATGAGGCACACCCCCTCATGATGGATTGACAGCCAGACTGTTGGACTGATGGACTGAGGCACAGACAGACATTATTGTATGTCTTTATGCTGCTGTTTCATTTCTTTTCAATGCACACACACACATTGTTCATGTCAATTACATTGACATCGTGACTCAGACCCCTACTGTACTCTTTGTTTCACCTCAATACCTTTATTACAATCAACTTAGGATATAAACTGATTCTGTAAGATGAGATTTCTCAGTTCATTATTTCCACATGACAACTGAGGTGAGCCACTAACTGAGGTGAGCCACTGTTAATGCTGAGACTAGTCTCCAGTGGGTTCTGATCTCATTGCTGGGAAACAATGATGAGCAGTGGTCTCATATCTGAAGACATTGGAGTATGGAAGGTGGGTCTCACAGTAGACACATCTAACTGCAGAGAATAGATCTCACTCAGACAGGGCCAAGTGGTGCTAGAAACTAGGCTGGATAGCATAGAACTAGATGAAGAACTACTATACATGCAGCAGGGTATATATGAGGGAGCAGAGTACAAAATGGAAATGAAAGATCCCATTTTGGGAGTGGTGCTGTCCATCCGTGATGAATCAAGAGTGGTGAAGTAAGCCACCACAAAAGAGAAAGGACCATGATGAAAAGAGAATGGATGCAACTCCAGAAGTCAGAAAGGAAGTAAGGTTATGTCACCATAACTGAAAGGAAAGGGGGTGGACCTAGACAAAAAGAGAATGGACATTGACATAGTGGAGAATGGGCTGAGGGTATAAATCCATGCACCATCTAGAGAGGAAATGGTGGAAACTGAATGAAGTCTGGAAAACAAAAGGGCAAGTCATTGACATCTATAAGGGTTGGGGTGGATAGGGGTATTGCAGATGAGGTGAAAGAGGGGGAAATTGTAACATTACCCCCTTTGTACTTCTGAGATACCACCTCAAAATGTCCCAGAGCTTCCACTATGATGGCTATCTCCTTCTGAGTGAAGTTCAGAGGAAGGAGTGAACTATCCAGAAGAAGTGAAGAAGGGATGATTCCATCTAGGTTTGTCGCACTTATGGAGGAAGTGGCTGATGGTACTGCAGTGAAGGCAGCATTGCATAGGGCAATGGTGCTGAGGATGTCCAGAGGGGAGGACCTTGCAGAAGAGACATTGATAGATTAGATAGTTTGGGTAGATATAGGAGGTGGAGTGGCAATAATAGCATCATCATTAGTGTCAGCAATGTTGAGGAGGTGGAACAGGGAGTCTGTTGGGAGTGGAGTCTGAGAGGATTGATGTACTAGGGGTATTGAAGAGGGGTGTGCTAAGGGTGTCTAGGAGAGGGGTTTCTGAGTGAGCACTAGGAGTCCTTCCATCACTGATAGTTCCCACAAGGGGTCCATGGTTGCAAGATCCAGCATGGAAAATGAAGACAGTGGCATATTGACAGTGAAGGGGACAACCCCTGGATTCACCAGGTGGAGTGGGAGGGAGAGAAGATGGGGTGGTCCAAGCTCCAGAGAGTTCAGGAGATTCTAGAGAGGAGGGAATAGGGGTCAAAACTGGAGATACAAGCTGTTTGGGTCCCCAGGGTGGTGAAAGGAAGATGAGAGGGATGACTCAATGGAGAAGGTCCTCTGGTAGTTGGATAATGAGGTTGAGGAGGATGGCTCAACAGAGAAGATCCTCTGGTAGTTGAATAATGAGGTTGAGGATTACTGCCAAGTGGAGGGAGTCAAGGATGATGTTCCATGTCTCAAAGAGTGCCATGACCTCCTTGGATAAGGGGTTGGGGCTCTCTGCAATCTTCCCTCTAGCAATGGCACAGTATTAGTAGAGAGTGATAAGTTGATGAACATAGGAGGCATGCAGATAGGTGGAGAGTCCCTTGAGAGTGAGGATGCATGAGAGTTTCTCAAGGAATTCTGCAATGAAGGTCCTGCAGTTGAAGGTGGAGAGTTAGAGGAGGAGGACAAGGAGGTCATAGGCATAGGGCATGTTAGAATGGGGTTCAAATAGATGGAGGGTTGTCCTTAAAAAGAGCCCAGATTGAACTCTGTTTATAATGAAAAGGATGTGGTCCAAGGTGAAAACAGAATGGTTATTACAAAACAGGGTGGGAAACTGGTCCCTTCCCCATAAAAGGAACAACAGATTGAGGACCCTAATCATCCATGAGATCTTCTTCAGCTAGTTCTGCCTGTTCCTTGGGATCAAGGTCTAGAGGATCTCAGAATTGGGCACCACCCCAAGCATTGGTCTTGTTGAATTTGTATATGAAAGTATGGTAGGATTGGAGGCAAATAAGTCCCCACTTGAATTGGATCCTGCCTATTGCCATTATGGAGACGATGGGGCGATTAAGTGAATGGAACATGCAGAAGAGCATGTAGGTGAAAATGAGAGTGAGGATGGTGAAGAGGTCAGTACTACCCAATGGAATGGAAATAGAGAGCTGCATAATGGAAGTGATGGTGGTGGGTGAAGAAGAAAGGCTCAGTTGAGGAAATCAGATGGGAAGCAAGCCTTATATGTAAGCTGCAAGAGTGGTCCATGCGTGCATTATGTTGACTTCAGATTCCCAGATCTTTTCAGCCGAAGAGTACCCTTTCCAGAAGATAAGGAATTGATGGTGGTAAACAGATCCTCAGTGAGCAAGGATCTGGTTAATTTCATACTCCTCTTCTCCAGCAATCAGATTGGAAGGAGGGTTATGGAAATTAGGGCTGTGCTCTATAGTTTCCCTATAAGGGAAAAGAAGGGAGGCATAGAAGACATCATGTATCTTCCATATTAGGGGAAGTTTTAGCTGGTAGGCAGTGCAGGAGATCACCTGAGTTATCTCAAAGGGTCCTATCGTCTGCTTTTGGGCAAGCTTCTTAGAATGAAGTTGCAGTTGGAGGTTCTTGGATTTCAGCCAAACTTTATCACCAAGTTTCCAAGGCTTAAATTTGGAGGATATTCATTTCCTCATGAGCTGTTGTGCTTGCTCATGAGTGGCATGGGCTTCTTTCTGGGCCTCATCAAGGGAGTGAAGCTGTTGTTTGAGGGTGGGAAGGAAGGTTTTTCCAAGAGGAGGATAGGCACAGGGCTCATAGCCCATTATGAGAGAGAATTATGTGTGTTTAGTAACCAAGTGTACTGCAGAGAATTCTGCAGTAGAAAGGAGTGACTTTCATTTCGGGGGTTGCCTGCACAGAATATGTGGAGGTAGGTCTCGAGTTCCTGGTTTACATGTTCACTTTCTCCATCCATCTGAGGATGATAGATGGTAGAGAGGGTGAGGTGGTATTGCAGGAGGCAAGAAAGTTTGTGAGTGAAGGCAGAGGCAAATTGTGGACTGCAGTCCAAGATAAGTTTGTCATGGAGGCCAAATCAGGGGAACATGTGTTCAAAAAAGAGTGAAGCAATGCCAGCAGTATCAATTGTTTTGTGGAAAGGGAGTAAAATCACTTCCTTCATAAGGCCATGGTCAACCATGACCATGATGGAGTCAAAGCCATTAGAAGACAGAAGATCCATAATGAAATCCATGGAGAAGTATTGAAAGGGGTGTATGGCAGCAACCAGGAGGGGGGTGAGGCTGGGAACTGTGGGGTGTGTGTTCACCTTATTGGCCTGGCAAACTATGCATCTGGCAATGAAAATGTGAGGCCCAGCCATCAATAGTTGTGTTGGACATGATGAACTATGTGAACATAACCCTCATGCCCCCCAGAGGGGGAGGCATACAGGGAGGAGATGAGGTTGTGATGAGCAGATTCAGGCAAATAAAGTTGGCTGTCCAGGAAAGTTCAGTCAGTTTTGACAGTGCAGAGGAGGAATAGGGCCTCTGAGGCCAAGATAGCAAGAGCATCAATAATGAGGGGATTGGAAGGGGTAGAGTCGGTGATTTTAGTGGCCAACTCAGTGTCAAGGGAGCGGACAAAAGCACTAGGGGAAGGAGTGTTACTTCTGCATTGTCTGAGGTGGTGTCCACCATGGTCATATGTGAGAGTGCATCTGCAGGGTCCATTTGAGAGCCAGAACAATAGTTCCAGTGAAGGTTGAAGTTCTGGATGAAGAGCATCCAGCAGGCTTGGCAGCAGGAGAGCTTGTGAGAGGCTTTAAAGTATGTGAGATTCTTGTAGTCAGTAAGAATTATCATAAGATAATAGGTGCCGGTGAGGTAATGTTGCCATTCCTCAAGGGTAAGGATCATGGCAAGGAGCTTGTGATTGTAGATGTCATAGTTCTGCTTGGCGGAATCAAAGGTGTGGGAGTAGTAGGTGCATAGGTGAAGATCACTATTAGAATCTGTTTGCATGAGGACTGCTCCCACTGCAAGGAGGAAAGTGTCAGTCATAACAAAGAAGGGTTGTTGGACATTGGGGAACTGGAGAATGGACTTTTGGAGGAAACACTTTTGAAAATGGCAGAAAGCGGTCTCCTCAAGTAACCCCCAGTCCTATGTGACATTCTTGCCAGTGAGAGTGTTGAGGGGGCAGGCAATGGTCACAAAGTCCAGAATGAATTTTCCATAGAAATTGCAGAAGCCCAAGAAAGAGCATACTGCTTTTACTGAGATGGGGGGAGCCCAATCATGGATGGCAGACAGTTTGACTGGGTCCATGGTGACCACCCCTTTGCAGATGATCATCCCAAGGTATTTCACCTCATGGATGCCAAAGAAATGCTTGGAGGGCTTGAGCCTGAGGCCATGCTCTCAGAGTGATTCTAGAACCAGTTTAGTGCAGGACTCATTGGTAGTGAGGTCATAGGAATGGATCAAGAGATTGTCCATGTAAATGACCAGCCATCCCTCAGTGATATAATCACCAAAGATATAGTCCATGAGAGCCTGAAAAGTGGGAGGGGAATGGTATATTCTGAAGAACTTGATGTTGGGCTCATAGAGATCAAATGGAGTGATGAACACAGCTTTCCATTGGTCAGCTTCCATGATGAGGACATTGTTACATCCCCATTGGATATCTATCTTGGTAAAGATAGAAGATCCCCCCTTGAGTTTATCCATCAAATTAGAGATGAGGGAAAGAGAGTAGGTGTTTTTGATGATATGGAAATTGAGATAGTGATAGTCCTGGCAGGGGCAGAGGGTGCCATCCTTCTTAGAAACAAAGAAGAATGGACTGGCCTGCAGGGACTTGGATAGGTGGATCTTCCTGTCCTTGAGATGTTTATCAATAAATGCCGTACATGCATTGATCTTCTTGGGATTGAGTGGATAAGCTTTGGCACACTTTGAAACAAAGTCCTTATGCAGTTCAATCATATCGTCAAATGATCAAGAGGGAGGAATTTGTTCATTGGAGGGTTTCTGGACAATGTCAGTAAATTGCGAGAATTGTGGAGGTAATGCCATCTTCTTGGACTGTTCCCTCTGAGTAAGCTCAGTGGACAGCATAGTCTTCCAAAGCCATTTGGAAGAATTTCATTTAAGAGGCTTGAAGAGTGTCTCAGAAGGGTTGATGTTGGGATAGCAAATCAGGTATTGTTGCCTGAGCACTTCTGAGTCATTGTGTCAAAGAGTAGGGAGTTTATTGGGGACCCCGATAGCTTCTGTGGCCCAATTGATGATCAGGTTGACCTCCTATAACCAGAGTAGGCTAAGGATGATGTTGTGTGAACCACAGTTCAACACCATGAATGTCCAAGTCATTTCAACTCCGGAGACTCAGATAGTGAGATGGACTTCATGACATATGAGTCTGCTCATATTGGTAGTGCTGTCCATGTTATAGGCTTTAAGGGGGCATGCCATATATGTATTTGGCCATTTCATTCGTTCAACAAGGTCTTTGTTGATGAAGCATCCAGTAGCACCGCTGTCAAGAAGAGGAGTGGTGTCAACAATTTGTCCCATAGGTCCAATGAAAGCAGATAGAGGGATTTGCAATGATCTAGCATTCTTGTCAGATATAATTACAGGGGCAAGAGTGTGGGAAGGTAGTGACATCGAACCACTCCTTCCTTCTAAAAACCCAGATGAAATTCCTCAGTGGAGAAATCTCTTCCTCTTCAATATTGTTGACATGTTCACCATGCTCATCAATGTCCTTGTCGAAGCAAATCTTCAAGGTTTTAAGAGCATGGGCATGGACAATATTCAAGGTATGGAGGTACTCTTGAATTGGATTCTCTTTGGCTGGACAAGAGAAAGGAGTAGGAGACTCAAAAGTCTTGGTGGTGCAAACATTTTGGAAATAGGGTTGGATTCCACAAGGTCAGTAAGGGGTGTTTCCACAGTTCCAGGGGTGGTTCCACATACTGCACCTGACCTTGTGACAGATGAAGCATTTATTGTTTTGCATGTGTTCAGTATGGTCAGCAGGGGAGAGTTGAATGGCATTAATGTCTATGGCCATGGAATCATGTGAGCGAGGAAGTGGAGAGAATATACAGTCCTCCCTTCGAAAGGGATTTTAACCAGTTAGCTACATCATAGAATTGATCAGCTTATGTCAAGCCATTCAGAGACTGTGGGAGGTTCATCTGGCAAGGCTGTCATACTCTGCACAAGTGATTCCATTATTGTGCATTTGGCCAGGTCCTTGAGGATATCCTGGTCTGAGACACCACTTTGTCCTGCCTTGAGCTTGAAAACTGAGTGGAATGCATGGAAGTCACCTTGGAAGGGCCTTTCCTCCATGTGAATGTCATGCAAGGCCATCCAGGCCCTTGTGGTGGTGTTCTTTGAAACAAAGATGTGCTTAAAGTCCTCTAGCAACTTTTCCAGCATCCTGTTTGCCTGCTTGATACTCAGATCAGCAAGCCTCATTAGCCATCCCTCAGAGAAGGCTATGCCATACCTCTTGCTCATTTTATTGAGGAAGGTAATGGTGGTGGTGTCATTGGAGTAGTTGGCTGTATTCATGGTGAAATAGGCCTTGATAGCTAGGAGCCAGCAATTGGCATCCTCAGCTTTCCCAGAGAAGTCATTGGGGAGTCTAGCTTGAAGCTCAGACTGTGTGTCAGATGTAGACATGATGGTGGGTATGGATGGATGGAGGAAAGGGTCTACTTGGATGGGTTCATCAAATTGGAGGTAGTTGTTGTCAGATGGGGGTGCCTATGCTGAAGGTAGAGGGTAATACTCACAAAGAGATGCAGTGACCTCTCCTCAGAGAGTGTGAGCATGGGGAGTGGTATAGGATGATGTACTGGCAGCAGCTAATGATTCTGGGAAGGATCTGCCAGAATGTTGGGAGGAGCTTGATAGAGCTGCAAGATGTTGTAAGTGATCAGTTCTTGGTTCTTCTGTCAGATGATATTCCTTGTTCAAGGATGAAGAAGAAGAAGATTGGCTATGAGGTGTAGAGATACCAGAAGAAGAGCTAGAAGCTTCCTTGTTGATGTTGGAGAAGTCGGCAGCAGAGAATCAACAGATGGTGATGGGTGGATGTCCTATTGCACAGTGGCAAGGACGTTGGTAGATCTAGTTCTTTTGTTAATGCTGATGCTAGTATCCAGTGGATTTGCTGAGAACAACAACGAGTAGTGGTCTTGTACCCAAAGACGTTGGCATATGGAGGGAAGTCTTGCAATAGATATGTCTAACTGCAGAGAATGGATCTCACTCAAATAGGGCCAAGTGGTACTAGATACTATCCTGATTGAGATAGAATTAGATAGGGAACTATTGTTACAATTTTCCCTGTGTTTGCCCCATCTGCATTACCCCTATCTACTCCAACCCTTACAGATCCCAAAGACATGCCCTTTCATTTTCCAAACTTCATTCAATTTCCACCATTTGCTCTCTAGATGACATATGGATCTGAACCCTTAGCTCATCCCCTATTATGTCAACCTCCATTTCCATTTCATCTAGGTCCATTCCCAAAGTGGTATGGTTCATCATTCCCTTTCAGTCATGGTGATGCAACTTTGTTTCCTTTTCTAACTTTTGAAGTTGCATCCATTTCTTTTTTATCATGAAAGGAATTGCTCAATGAATTACCTTCTATGTCATGAATTGTGGCAAGGAAAACCTCATCCTTGACCTTCCCTGGCTCTGCAAAGCCAATTCCAACATTGACTGGTCCCAAAGGACCATCTCCCTCTCTGAATCCATCAATGAATTTAAAACACTATTCTCCCTCTACACATCTGACAACGAATGATATGAACTAAAGTTTGTTAGACCCTCACCTCCCCCTCATCATGTACACATCACCCTGGAAACCGACCAAGACCTCTATGAATTCCTTGGAGTTGAATCAGAACAACAATGGAACCACTGTGCCACACAGAACTACACCCTCTACTGTGTAATCAATGCTGGAGCAAAAACTGTCAGCAGATTTGTCAGATGTGATGGATGCATCATCCCCACCTCCACCATTGCACAGTTAACCCACACCACTGAACTCACCATGGCTGCTGAAGCTGCTAAGCCCAAGGCAAGTCTTCCCCCCAAATACACTGACTTTGTCTCTGTCTTTGACAACTGTCTTTGACAAGCCATCCACTAGATAGCTTCCCCCGTCTAGACTCTATGACCACAAAATTAACCTCAAAGAGTCTTTCACCCTGAAAATTGGAAAGCTCTATCCCCTTTCCCCCAATGAGAAAGAAGCAACTGAGAAATTCCTAGAAGGAAACTCAGCTGCAGGAAAGATCTGCCCCTCAAAATCCCCCAAAGCCGCTCCTTTTTTCTTTGTCAAAAAGAAAGATGGAAAACTCCATCCATGCCAAGATTACTGACATCTCAATGAACACACAGAACACAATGCCTACCCACTCCCTGTTACGATTCAGTATATGTGCGCCTCCGTTTTCCTTATTTCATCTCGTTTCTCTACTTTCGCCCTCCCTGGAATGCTAACACCAGGTCGAGACGACTACCTTCTTCTCTTTAACCCTGATGGTTTTAGCGTCATTGCGTTACCTTGAACGCACCCCCC
>JBBPOF010000878.1:0-15439 GCA_038091315.1 Porphyrellus cyaneotinctus | reverse complement strand
TCACAAATCAGGTTGGTTTGAGTTTATTTCACTATTATAAATATTTAACAAGTCCTAGATTGCAATCCTCCCTCATAATCTGAAAATTGTTGACTATGTCATTGGTCTTCCAGGCAGCATTCATGATGCAAGTGCTTTCCTGCATACTCATATTGCTCATCATCCCAATCAATTCTTTGATGCAAATGAATGGATCTGGGCTGATTCAGCCTATCCTAGTCAACCATGGTGTGTAGTACCATTCAAGAGGCCTGTTGGAGGAAGTCTTAGCCTTGACAAGCGAACATTCAACAATCACTTATCATCAGTAAGGTTTTCTCTTTTTCTTTTTGGAATATTTCAATAATTCAGTTACAGATTCGAGTTCGATCTGAGCACTTCTATGGATCACTCAAGGGCCGCTTTCAATCACTCATGGACTTGCGCATTCAGATTCAAGCAGAAAAAGATCTTGGCTATGCAAAAACATGGATTCGCAGTTGCTTAATTTTGCACAATCTGATAGTTGACATTGAACAGGAGCTTGGATTGGGCAGCTCACAAGGAGAGTTTGAGAGGGAGTATGCAAGGCAGAATACTGATAGAGAAGATTCACAGGAAAATGAAGGACCAGAGATTGATGATAGCCTTGCAGGTTCACCTGGACAGGCTTTCAGACAGCAGGTCATGAATACTTTGCTACAAAGCTTGTAGATTCTCAAAGTACTGTACATCATACACAGTATAAAATGCATGCATAAGATTCGAGCAACATATGACATATATATAATAAACTAGCAGCATAAGACATATGTACAGTACAGCAGTAGCATAAAACATACATAAAGATGGTATGGTAGTAGTGTAAGAACATATGGACAGTATGTTGACAGAACGACATCACATGACGAACGAACAGGAGTAGCAGCGTACAGCAAACATCACAGACAGCGAGAAAAAATACTAATTACCTGAATGGTGAAGCCGTGCTAATTCGAGCTCACATTCCAACTGCTCTAACTTCAACTTTGCCATGCTCTTCTCATGGTCAGCATTGAATTGCGCCAGCCATTGTTGGTGGCTTCGCTCAGCTGCCTTGTCCTGGTAATGAGCATCACGACGATGAGAACGATCATGGCGAAGTGACTCTGCCATGTTCACTCCTTTTGAGATCAAATCATCGGCCTGCATGATCAACCTCTCATTCGCCAAGACTGCCGGAGAACCCTGCACACGCTTTCCTTTGGAAGCTAACCAATGTGAGCCACTCGCAATGGAAGATGTGTTATCACATGCAGAGGTCGGAGGCATTGACACTTTAGGAGCCAGCTTGGAGTCGTCAGATGAGTAAGTCCATGTTGAGTGCTTGGAAGGATGGGATGAGTCGGAGTCAACCTTAGTATGATGCCACGGATGCCAGTATTTAGAAGGAGGATTGTCCACGTCATCATCATCCGAGTTGAGTGAGATGATGTTTCCAGTCTTCGGGGGGGGAGGAACAAGACATGGTGCACCACCACGAAAGGATAATGGCATGGGAGACCGTGCTTGACCATGCCAATGATATGCTTGATGCCCAAACGAGGTAGTGGCCTGAGGAGAGTTGACAGATACCATCTCAGGAACACTGGAATCACTGTGTTGCAACGACAGATCCGGGAATGAAGAATGTTGGGATGATATATTAGGATAACTGGGATTGGTGGGATTGGTGTGCAGCAATGACAGATCCAGGGATGAAAGACTTGGGCCCAGTGGCAAAGGTGGAAGCTCGTCATCAAGGTCCATGTTGAAGAATGAAGAAAATAAGTCATCGCCAGGTGGGGGAATATCAGCGAGGGTGCCAGCAAGGTCATCTCGCACAGACCCAGATGAAAGAGGATTGAAGTCAAGTGAATGCAGGCTGTCAGTGAAGCTTGTATCCGTCTCATTTGGAGAGCCAACATCACTGACAGGGTGCCCAAGTTGAAAAAGTGCAAGCGCCTCCTGCTCCAAGTTTTGGTCATTGTCTGCAACAGCAGACGACATGTTGGCTGCAGGATTGGTCTTCCAGAACCCATGCAGGTCCAGCCACCATGGGAAGTCTTTAATAATAGATGCTATATGATCATTAGTCTAGTAAAAATGCACACAGACATACGAAATACTCACCTAAGATATTCGATCTTGTCGGATCATTCTGTAACTCTTTGTAGGTCAATCCTGCCCCAGTTCGACCTAGCTTGGTGTTCTCAGCATTGTAGGTTTTCCTGAGTCTGTATATGTGCCCATGTCAGAACATACATACATGCGACGTGTAGGGTACTTGCTCTCTGATTCTGCAGTCGACTTTCCGGGCAAAAAGATCTGGGCGCACTTGAGAGCACTGACGAACTTCATCATCTTTGTCGTTGGCAAATATATGTTTGGCAGCAGTGGTAAAGTAGTAGTCTTTCTTATGGCTGGATACTTCCTTCTTGCGTTTTGAATCCTTGGCATCTTGGGTGGAGTCGGAGAAGATCTTGAGGCACTCGACCTCATGCTCCTTTAACCATGCGATGAGCCTTGTCGTCTGCACTGCAAAGTTCTTGTCCCATCAGATAAGGGGTACTCATAGTTCGTTCTGTGTGGGTGATTTCCGAGAGAGAGAGCTGGGGGATGGGACAGGGGAGTTTTGAGAAGAGCTCCTGCTATGGGATACCTTGGGCATTTATACGGGAATTGTCGGGGGCGACTCAAAAGACGAAGTGTCGTGGGGTGAAGGGGATGAGAAGATTTAATCAGAGCGTGAACTTCAAGCAGTGCTAAGATGAACTCGTCGAGGACTAGTTCATAACTAGTTGCCTGGCTTGAATCCCACTATTTTTGATTTGTTTTAAAAGTCTCCCAAGTTTCCGGAGGTTTTCCCACGCTTTCATATGTTTAAATCACTCCTCACACCTTCAATCAGCAGTGGAAAAATAAGTGGAAATAGGGAGAGTCAGGGAACAACAGGGCCCAAAGCCCTACACAATCTCCCGGATGACATAACCATTCAATCACCTCCTATATATTCATTACAGAAAAGTGGAAAATGCATTCTAGAAAATGTTTAATACATTATGGTGAGTAATATATGTGGTGTGATATGTAGCTATACAGTACACCATGATGCCTACACAATTCCCTGTTGGCTAGAGTACTGGTATAGCCTAGGAAAGTGATAAAGGGGTCAGGAGGAGAATATGACACAACATCACCAATTTGGTTCCTGGTGATCTGCGCTACTGATATGTTGTAGATATATATAAAACCTCTCTGGGGGCATATTGGTCAGGGGCATAACTCTAATATGACAAGAAAGCGGTTATGTTTTTCTTTCTCTCATCAAATATTCATTATCAGCTTGTGGAATCTTTCAGGACACAGATAACATGCTCACACAATGTACTATAGTATATTACTTCATGTATCTACACATAGATGATATGAAGTCTAGGGAGGAAGCAGAGGAAAAGCAAAAAGACATATGATTGGAGAGATTACCATTTTCAAATCAAACATATTGGGGTGTGATCTTATTTCGTAATTTCCTAATATGGAGCGAGGGTGGGTGTGCGTGTGTGTGCATTGCCAGATGTGGTGGTCATGACAACAACATGATGATCATGTGGTTGCGATTGTCATGCTGTTGTCATGCTGTTGTCATCATCGCAACGTCGCTATTGCACATGTGAGGGTGTGGGAGAGGGCGGGGAGAGGGCAAGGGCCAGGGCGAGGTGTGTGCTTGTGGGCAAGGTGGGTGAGTGGTCATGACAACACTGTGATGATTGTGATGGCACAATCGTCACATCGTCATCATCACTGCGTTGCTGTTGTGAGTGTAAGGGTGTGGTTGTCGGCATTGTCGTTGTTGTCCTCCCCATGGTAGTGGATAGGTTTGAAACAATGGATTGGAGATGGTTGCACTCAAAACGACATGAAGGGGGAGGGGAATGAGTGATTGGGCTTGAAATGACATGGTGGAGGTGGGAGGCAAATGGACAGGCTCAAAGCAACATGTTGAGTGTGGGGGATGAGCAGTTGCCCTCAAAATGACATGAAGGGGGAAGCAAGCAAGTGATTGGGTTTGAGATGACATGTTGGAGGTGGGGGCTGAGCGGACAGGCTTGAAGTGACACATTTGGTGTGGGGGATGAGCAGTTTCCCTTGAAATGATATGATGGGGAAAGGGAGCGAGCAATCAGGCCCGAAATGGTGCATTGGGTGCAGGGGATGAGTGATTGTGCTTGAATCAATGTGGAAGGGGAGGGATGTGAGTGCCTGGGCTCGAAATGACATGGCAAAGGTGACAGATGAGTGATTTGGCTCAACATGAGACATTGGAGGTGGGGGATGAGCAGTTGTGCTCGAAATGGTGTGTTAGAGGAGGGGGACGAGTGGTAGCACTCGAAATGACACAAAAGGGGAGGGGAGCAAGCAGACAGGCCAAAAATGACATGTTGGAGGCAGGGGGCAGACAGGAATAGCAAAGGGGGGAGGGGAATGAGCAGTTGGGGTCAAAAGGGATGGGTAAGGCAAGGTAGGAAGGGTGGGGACAGGCATGGCACATGTGCGTCTATGTGAACATACAGAAGGAGCAAGATGGGTCAGGGCAAGGAGGCCTGGAGGACGAGTAGGCGGGCACATGAGTGTCTGTGTCATTAACTGTGGGAATGACAATGGCGGGCAGGCATGAAGCACATGAGGAGTGGGACATGGTGTGTAGGACATATCTGTTGGGGCACAGGAATGGATACCTCTTGAGGCTCACAAGGAGCATCAAAGGTGTGTTGATGAGCTTCATGAGAGGCTCAAGGACATCTTGCCAGGAGAGAAGAGTCTCACATGGTCCTTGAGAGATATGCGTGTGAAAGTGAACATTCTCATTTGGACAGTGGCAGAGGCTCCTCAAGCAGAAACCCCTCAGAGGTGGATATCAATCCCCTTAAGAATTACCCCTGATAGATTATAGGGGCCTTGGGAAAGTTGTTCCAAGGGTGTATTTTCATATGGACTATATTGCAAACGTCTCGGGTACATCCGTATTACATAATCACATAGATATATTTCGCTCTGATGCATATCTACATCTCAGTCTTGGACTCTGTCCAGCACTGAGGTGAGATCTGTCTATTTGTACTTTGTATTCCATGCTTACACCTTGTAGTATTTGTCTACAGGTGTGCAATATATTAGTCTTGGACTCTGTCCAGCACTGAGTATTTGTCTACAGGTTAGGAGCCCTGAGCTCTAATCATGCAATAACTCACACAGAGACACACATATAGATACTCTAATGTCTTCCACCATGTCTAAGGAGATCAAGCTGCCTAAGCTAGACATGTCTAGTAAGGAGTGGACTACTTGGAAAGTCTGGCTCCAAGTTGTCACAGCCAGTTGAGGACTCAGTGGATTCCTTGATGGTACGACATCAAAGCCCATAGATCCTTTGGTGGGAAAATCCCCAGAATGGATGGTGATGACTCCTGACGAGGTGAAGGCTGTCATGTAGTATGCTAAAGACCTCACTGCATGGTCTGAAAAGGACACAAATGTTTGCCATGTCATTGCTAACTGTTACAACAGCCACGGATGGTGACTGACATAAACTTGAGGGGCATAGCTCACAGGGTCGATGGAGTTGAGGGAATGGTCCAACAAACATGGATGTTCAGAGATTCAGAGGTTCAAGGGACATCCACTCACTGGGAGTGATGAGGGAGTGGGCAAGAGAGCTACTATTTGGAGGCCCAGTGGGATACAAGGCAGGTATTGAGTAGGTCTAGCTTAGAGAGTTAAGGGCACCAGAGCAGCAACTTAAGTACTACTGGGGATGTTAAGGGCAGGCATAGGAAGTCTGGCTGAGTAAGCAAAATGAAACTAGATAGAATGTAATAGAAGGAAGTGATGACAAAGCAAGTAGAACATGATGGAAGGTGATGGAATGGGGATGAGTCATCATGGAAGAAACAAGATAAGTCCAATCATGGCTTAGCTATAACAAATGAAAAGGAGAAAAGAAAAGAATAAGGGTAAATCATAACACTAACACTCTTCTCAACACCCTTTTTGTTCATCTCGTCAATAAGACAACAGCCCAAGAGTATTATGATACTCTATGTGCCCTTTTTAAAAAGAAGTCCATTGTGGTTGGTGCTAAGCTATGACGACAATTGGGTGAGATGAAACTTAAGGAGGGTGGTGATGCACAAACACATATAGACAAGATTGTCACTCTTTGCGAGGAACTGGTGTCCATTGGATGGCCAGTATTGGATGATAATCTGTTCAACATCATGTATGCATTGCTTCCACATTCCTATAATTCTGGATTGACCTCATTATCCACCATCATGCATCTGGAGAACAAGACCATTAGCCCTGATGACCTGATGGACATCATGCTCGAGGAGTATGATCATCTCACCTTGCAGGATGGTGGGACATCCAAAGAAAAAGGGCCTGAGGATGCAGCTTTTGGAGCCAATGTGTCTCGGAAAGGAAAGGGCCAGTGGGCTAAGTTCACAGGTAACTGCCATAACTGTGGATGGCCTGGTCACAAGAGCACAGACTGCTGGGAGGAAGGTGGTGGAAAGGCTGGGCAAGCTCTGAAGACTTGGAAGTCATGCAGAAAGAAGCCTAAGGCCAAGGACTCCAAAGACTCTAAGGATTTGAAGGCATCTACCTCAGCACATACCACACCGGATCAATCTGATAGTACATGGATGGCCTCTCCGGAGTTGTTGACTGACAATGCGTATTCCTGTCTGGCTTGCACTGATATGGTGAGTGTTCTAGAGCTTTATGATAGTGGCACATCGCAGCACTTGTCACCTGTTACGATTCACCCCTATTCTTCTTTCTTTTATCATAACTAAGCCACATTTGGACTTATCTTGCTTTCTTTTGTAATGACTCATTCCCGTTCCATCACATTCCATAGTATTCCACTTGCTCTGTCATTGCTTCTTTCCATCATGTTCTATTAAGTTCCATTCCACTTACTCAGCCTGACTTCCCATGCCTCCCCTAAACTTCCCCAGTAGTACTTAAGTCGCTGTTCTGGCACCTTGACTCTCTAAGCTAGACCTACTTGATACCAGCCTTGTATCCCAGCTGGCCTCTCAATAGTAGCTCTTTTGCCTGCTCCCTCGTTGCTCTCATTGAGTGGACGCCCCTTCAAACCTCTGAACCTCTGAAAGTCCATGGTTGTTGGACCGTCCTCTTGAACCTTTGAACCTTTGACCCTCAGAGCTACTTCCCTTAAGTCTATGTCAGTCGCCACCTATGGCTGTCATAACAGCACTTGTCACCCTCTTAGGAGCATTTTATCAACTTCATGTCCATTCTGCTGAAGCCTATTTGACGGGTGGATAATGGGACCTTTGATGCCATTGGATGAGGCAACTTACCCATCTATTTGCCAAATGGCATGTTATAATCATGTATCCTTTTGAAAGATGTTTTGTATGCACTGAGCATGTGCATACATAACACTTGTGTCAATTCGCTGTTTAACACAGGCCGGTTGTCACACGATCTTTGATGGTGACACCTGCCAGATTTTCAATGCACAACAGTGTCTTTTGGGACAGGTTAGCATCTCAAACAGGCTATATAAAACACAGAGTGCCTACATGGTTTGGACCAATCTGACTATGGAACATGTCGAGCACATTACCATGGCAGATCTGCATGTGCGTCTACTGCATATTGGTGTGGTGACCATTCATGACATGTTGTCAAAAGGCATGGTCAGTGGTGTGGCATTGGATCCAGCTCATGTCACCATGGGTCAATGGACTGCTTGTGAATATGGGAAAGCTGTTCACAAGCCGATTGGCACCATCTGTGAACCAGCATGGACTGCTCAACTCAGTGATGAAATCCATATGTATGTGTGGGGTCTGAACCCTGGTAAATGAAGCTATTATTGCTCATTCACTGATGACCACACACACTATACTTGCATCAATCTCATGTTTGTGAAGCCTGACACATTTGCAGCATACCTTGAATTTGAATTGTGGCTAAAGACTCAGCATGGCACATCTGTCAAACATTTATGCTCTGACTGTGGGGGGGAGTATCTGTCTGACAAGTTTACTTGTCATTTGAAACAGGCTGGGACTGAGTGGAAACTCACCACACATGATACACCTGAGCATAATGGTGTCATAGAATGGTTGAACTGGACTCTTGTTGAACACATGCACACCATTTTGCATGTGAGTGGTTTGCCAAAGGCACTATTGGGGGAGGCTCTCCTACATGTTGTCTGGGTGAAAAACAGGTCAGCAACTCATGCTCTTGACAGAAAAACACCCTATGAGATGCTCTTTGGTTCAAAATCCAATTTGTGTGGTCTGCTGGTTTGGGGTGCACTATGCTGGACTCTTGATCGTTCCAGGTTGAAGCTTGATAATCATGCTAAGGAGGATTGTTGGGTTGGTTTCGACACTGAATCCACAGCACATTGTGTTTACCTACCTGGTCATAATGCCATCGTAGTTGAGCGCAACATCACCTTTTGTTGTTGTGATGAAGTGGTCATTTTGAGCCAACTTGAGGGGGAGGGTATGGACAAGACTGTGGACACTGGTGGTCAGCTCGAACTTATTGTCCAACCTACAACTGACACACCTGTACAAGCCTCATCAACACCTGCATCAGATGTCTTAATGCCCATGAACAATCATCTTGATGCTGTCAAAGCTTTGCCTGGTGACCCAACATGACATTCGACTCGTCAGCACACTGAATTGACCTATATTTGCATGTTGCGGAGCAGGATAGGGACTCACAATGGATGTGGGAGAAACCCACTCTTGCTTCGTGGGATACAGGCGGTTGAGGATATCATTGAAAGCTATGTGAAACTTGGTGATAGTGACACAAGCGGTGCTACAGCCTCAATGGCATGTGAACTTGACAATACAAATGCAGTATTCACACTGTTAGCTGGATGCACTGCTGCAGAAGGTCTTGAACTGACAACAATCGAAGAGGCGAAGACTTGACCTGACTGGCCTAAATGGCAAGATGCCATCAATGTGGAATTGAAAAGTCTTAATGATGCTCATACTTGGAATGTTGTTGATCACCCTAAAAATGTCAATGTCATCAGTTGCAAATGGGTTTTCAAAATCAAGAAGAATGCTACAGGCAAGATCAATAAATACAAGGCATGTCTGGTGGCATGTGGTTTCACTTAGCAATACAGTGTTGATTATGATGAGATGTATGCGCTGGTTGTGCAGTTCGCTTCACTCCATCTAATATTGGCCATAGCAGCTTTGTTGGACTGGGACATTGACATTTTCAATTTCCACAGTGCTTTTCTCAATGGCAAGCTAGATGACAATGAAATAATAATTTTTATGGAACTTCCACTGGGGTTTAACAAGCAAGGTCGAGACCTTGTGGCTTGTCTATGCATTGTGTTGTATGGTTTGAAACAGAGAGCATTGAAATGGTATCGGCGTCTCTGTGGTACTCTGAGCAAACTCAGATTCATGTGGATGGAAGTGGATTTGGTGTGTTTGTAGCAAGAGTTGCTGAACACATTCTCATCCTGGCAGCTCATATTGATGATTGTATGGTGACTGGGGACTCTCCTGAGCTTGTTAAGGCATTCAAGGAAGTGATAGGTTTGCGCTTTTGAATTACCAACCTGGGACCAATCAGTTGGTTACTAGGCATGAAGGTCATGTGTGATCAAGCCGCTCACACCATCTCTCTATCCCAGGAGCCATATATCACTGCAATTCTCACCAAATTCAATTTCGCCAATGCCAAATCCATTTCTATTCCACTTGATCCACACATCCAGTTATTGGGGTTCCAGTCACTGCAATCCACTAGTAAGATCGCACGCATGCATAATATTCCATATTGTCAGGCTGTTGGATCTTTGATCCATCTTGCCATGGGAACTCATCCTGATATCATGTTTGTGACTTCTTTTGTATCCCAGTTTAATGCCAATCCCAGTTGGGTTCACTAGGAGATGGTTAAGCAGATTTACTGCTATCTGGTGGGTACTAAGTCACTCACATTGACATTTGGCATGCAGACCAAGGAACTTGTTGGGTATGTTGATGCAGACAGTGCAACCCAGGAACATCATCATGCCATCACTGGATTTGCCTTCCTTTGGGGATTGAAGAAACAGGAACTCATAACCTTGTCTATGGCTAAATCTGAATATGTTGCTGCTACTCATGCTGTGAAAGAGGCTCTTTGGCTCTGTCGACTCATTGGGGAGATATTTCGTCCACTCACGTGACCTACCACCTTATGTGGAGATAATCAAGCTGCCATTATATGCACATGAAACACATTGATATTTGGTATCATTTTATTCACTTTCCTGTTGACAATGGTTCTATTCATTTCGTTTATTGCCTGACAGGCAACATGATTGCTGATACACTTACAAAGGCTTTACCAAGTATGAAAGCTAAACATTTTGCACAAGAACTCAGTCTGCACCCTCTTGTTTGAGGGGGGGTGTTGTTGTATTTTTGTATGGACTACATTGCAAACATCTCGGGTACATCCATATTACATAATCATATAGATATATTTCACTCCAACATGTATCTACATCTCAGTCTTGGGCTCTGTCCAGCACTGAGGTGAGATCCGTCTATTTGTACTTTGTATTCCATGCTTACACCTTGTAGTATTTGTCTACAGGTGTGCAATATATTAGTCTCAGACTCTGTCCAGCACTGAGTATTTGTCTACATCAACAACACTATAACTGCTGTCATGTTCATCGCAACGCTTGAGACTATGTGTCTAGTTTGTGTATGTAATACAGAAAACAGCCAAAGATGATTGGACAGGTAGCTATTATTACAATTTGCCTTATTCTTTTTCCTCCTTTTTCCTTTCTCCTTAGCTAAGCCCCATTTGGGCTTATCTCATTTCTTCTACAATGACTCATCTATGTTCCACCACATTCTACCACATTCCACTTGACTCATCATTATTTCCTTTCATCATGTTCTATTGGGTTCTATTCTGCTTACTCAGCTATATGTTCTATGCCTGCCCTTAACTCCCCAAGTAGTACTTAAGTCACCACTCTGGCGCCCTTGACCCTTAAGCTAGACCTACTCAATACCTGCCTTGTATCCCACTTGGCTGCCCACTCCCTCGTTGCTCTTGTTGAGTGGACAATCCCTCACCCCCCCCCTTGAACCCTCTAAGTCCATGGTTGTTGGACCATCCCCTCAAACCCATTGAATCCTTGACCCTGCGAGCTACACCCTTCAAGTCTATGTCAGTTGCCACCCATGGCTATTATAACAAAAGGTCTAGCTTTCCCTTCAACCAGCCCTATCATTGTATAGGCCACCCACCCCTCGAATGTAAGACATGGTGCCTCTTCATGAGTGCCCCCTTACACCCCAACCATTGATCCAAGACAATCACCAATGAGCCCCTTGTTTATGGGCTATTGACAATGAATCGTCTCAACACCCTCAACTCCCTCTGAAAACTCTGAAACATCTGAACCATACAACTCCAATGACAATCTCCTCAGCACAGCTGAAGAAGACCCCACACTAGACCTAGTGCAATGACTATACATTAGCACCACCTTCCCATGCTCCCCCAGTCCACCATCCACTCTTCTGACCCCTCCTCACATCCCAACACCACTGATATCTATGTCCTCATCAAAACCCACTGAATTATGCCTTGGCGCCCCAAACCCTTTGACAGCAACTATGAGAAAGCCATCCTATGGCTCAACACTGTTGCCATTTACCTCCTTGTTAACAAAGACGTATACACCACCAACTCAAAACAAGTAGGGTTTGCCCTATCATTTATGACCAAAGGGGCTGTCCAGACCTGGGCTGCTATTTTCTGCACCAAATGCCTCTCCACCAGCCCTCCCTTGCTCAGGACATGGGCTGACCTTCAAACAGAATTCAAGAAAACTTTCAAACACCATGACATCATCAGCAAAGCAATTTACTGGCTCTCCACCACCCACATAATGAAGAAGATGAAACAAAGAAACCTGGAAACTGTCCCTCATCGAATACAATGCCCAGTTCAAGAACAAAGTCACCATTGCCAACATCACCACAGAGGAAGTCCTGATCAGATACTATGTGTTAAGTTCAGTTCTTTCGGATAAGTCTGACGAAGTCTGGAGGTGCACAAGCACAAAGGGTCAGAGGTTGGAGGTGGAGGTATACTGGAGATACAATGGAAGGTCGGAGGTAGACAGAGGGATGAGGTCGTTGGCGCAGGACTTATGTGTTGCACCCTTGCCAGTTCCCTAAGGACCTCATATTTCAGAGGAGAACAAGAGTAAGGATTGAGAGTGACTTGAAGGAAGTGATTAAGTTGATATTCCAACTGAAGTACTAGAGACAAAGTATGGAGGTTTATATACAGAGGAATCAGGTCCAAATGACTAACTACATGGAAGTTGGAAGTAAATATCCCTGCACTGTGATGGAGGTAAGTATGCCCAAAGCTATGCTACTAAGTGAGACACAGATTTGAAGTTTGTTAGCAATGATGAATGTCATATGAAATGAATAATAGTAACAAAGTTAAAATCAGAGGAAAGTGGAGAACAAGTCTGGAAGGTGAGAAAGGAAAAGGTTGGAATATGTTTGGAGTTGATTCAGAAGCCTGGAGTTGGACTTAGCAAAAATCTGGGATATGACAGTATCCCCCTTCTAGGCCTGAACCCCTGAAGGCCATAGAGTGATAATGTGATGAGAGTGGGGGTTTTGCTTTGGTGTCTGGATTGTGGACATATGGAGTTTGAAGTGTCGGAGACTGAACCTTTTAGCGATGCGGTATAAATCTGGGCTTTCTCCTTAACTTCTTCCTTGACCATGTCCAACATTACCAACATCAAAAACTGGTCCAACACACACCTTGTGGAAGATGCAAATGATAATGATGACATCTGGGACACCAAGGCAAAGGAGTGATGTCAATGAGTGATGGCAGGGAAGGAGGCAGAGGAGCAGTGGAAGGCAGAGGAGGCATGGAAGAAGGCAGAGGAGGAAGCATGAAAGAAGGCAGAGGAGGAGTGAGCAAGGCAGGTGGCTGAGGAGGAGAGGCAGCACAAGGTGGCTGAGGAAGAGAGGAGATAGAGCAATTTGCAACTCTTGCACCTTCAATTGATTTTCGAGTCGAGGATCTCAGAGATCTCAAACTCTGGTTCTCCATCAACTTCAACTGGAGGTGGTGGAGGTTGTACACAGTTTGGTATGATGTTGGGTACTGAAGGTTCTAGCTGTGAGATGTGAAATACTGGATGTATGGATTTCATAGAGTCGGGAAGATGGAGCATGAGGGAATGGATATCAGCTTTAGTGATGATTTCATATGGCCCTTGTTAAGAATGCAGACACTAGTCTCTAGTGTGGTCCTGGTTTCGTTGCTGGGAACAACGACAAGCAGATCTCATACCTGAATGTTTGGTGTACAGAGGGAAGTCCTGCAGAAAGATGCGTCTAACTGCAGAAGGGGGGTCTCACTCAAACAGGGCTGAGTGGTACTAGAAACTAGTGTGTTAAGCATAGAACTAGATGGTGAATACTAGTACATGCAGTGAGGTATATATAGGGGAGAGTGGAGTATGAAATGGGAACGAGAGATCCCATTTTGGGAGGTGCTGTCTGTCCATAACGAATCAAGAAAGGTTAAGTAAGCCACAACAAAAAGGGAATGGACCATGATGAAAAGAGATGGATGCAGCCTAAGAAGTCAGAAAGGAAATATGGCTGCATCACCATGACTGAAAGAAGATGGACCATACCACTTTGGGAATGGATCTAAATGAAACAGGAATGGAGGTTAACATAATAGGGGATGGGCTGCATGTGTGGTTCCATGTGCTGTCTAAAGAGGAAACAGTGGAAACTGAATGAAGTCAGGAAAATGAAAGGGCATGTCCTCAGGGTCTATAGGGTCAGGGGCAGATAGGGGTAATGTGGATGGGGCAAACAAGGGGAAAACTATAACAGCCCCAAGTTCTTTTCTGATAGTTTCTTGGATGGCCTAGTGGACCTAAAGTACTTAGCCTTGACAAACACCTGATCTCTGGGTTGGAAGTCTGGAGCTGGAGTTTGCTTGGCATCTGCAGGTCCTTGGTAATGCTTTTGAGCATGGTCCATTTCCTTGCATAGGAATTGGTGTAGGGAATCAAGGTCAACTGAGTATCTGAGCACATGAGCAGAGGTGAGGTCATGTTCTGGGTGTACAGAGATATGCAGATGAGAGCCCTTGTTTGTGAAGAACAGAGAAACACCGGTGGTGGCACTAGGAGCATTGTTGTATGCGAACTCTGCGAGAGGCAGAAGTTCAGACCAGTCATCCTGTTGGTAGTTGCAATAGATGCGCAGGTATTGTTCTAGCGTCTGATTCATACGCTCCGTTTGACCGTCACCTTCCGGATGATATCCGGAGGTAAAGTGTAACCGGATGTCGAGGGCCTTTCCTAATGATCTAAAGAAGTGTGACACGGACTCAGAACCTCGATCAGAGGTGATGTGGGAGGGAATGCCGTGCTTCGAGAAGACGTTCATCAAAAACAACTTAGCCAACTCCGGTGAAGTTATAGTGTCTGTCGTCGGAATGAATATACATTGCTTGGAGAGACAGTCAATGACAACGAGGATAGTGGAGTAACCAGAGGAGGCCGGAAGCTGTTCAATGAAGTCCATTGAGATGGAGTTCCATGGGCATTCAGGGATTGGGAGTTGTTTGAGCAGACTGTATGGTTTGTGTCTAGGAACTTTAGCACGCGCGCAGGAGGTACAGGAGGACATGTATTCCTTAATGAATGTTCTAATTCCTGGCCAAGTGTATCCACGGCGAATAAGCTCCAAAGTATGGTTTTGTCCAAAATGTCCGGAAAGCGGATGATCATGCTTAAACCAGAGGACACAAAGTTGAAGATCATCGGCGTCAGGCACGTAGATGTGATTATCTAGACGTAGGAAGCCTTCAGCATCAATAGACCAATGAGAATCAGGTGTTGGAGGGGTGGACATATGTACAGAGGCCACTGGGTCTGAAGGGAGAGCGGAGAGAATGTCGTTGTGGAGGTTTTCGACATCAAAGACGGAGCTGGCTTGGAGGACCAGAGCTGCTAAGTAAGTGGCTCGTAGGGATGCAGCAAGTTGCTCCTGGGTGAATACTGGTCGGAAGTTGTGTGGATTGATGCGAGCATAGTCCTTATCCCCCTCTTTGCAGTAGACATCCCAGCGTCTAGTGAGGGCATTAGGTTTCACGCCAAGGCGACCAGGATGGAAGTGGATGACCATATTGAATCCAGAGAGGAACTCCGACCACCAGGCTTGCCAGCGAGTAAGGAGCTTGGTTGTAGCGAAGTATTCGAGGTTCTTGTGGTCAGTGATGACGTCGACGGGAAGTGCGGAACCTTCAAGATAGTGCCGCCAGGCCT